>QKWP01000181.1:306753-323431 GCA_003550325.1 Gigaspora rosea | reverse complement strand
TTGTATTGTTATTTTTATCTTTTAAATATACAATTATATTGTTATGTTTCTTAATTTCATATTTAGTATTAGTATTATTGAGTAAACAATAATTTATAGGATCTAATTTTAAATCAGGATCGATCTCTTTAACTGTTCCATTTCTAAGAATAACTCTTATACGTAATTGCTGTTCTAAACTCATCCCCTGAACTTTTGAACAATCGGCTGTTGAAGTTGATTTATTTCGGACAATATGAACGAGAATTGTTAATCCGTCATCATAAGTTTTAATGTCTGCTACAAGAGGTTGCGTATTTTGATCACCTAATTTAGTCTCCGTATAATTAAAATAATTCAGCTGTGATTTCGTTGATGTCATGAATAAGCAAAGGAATAAATACAGCGCCAAAAGTTTATAAGAAAGATTAACACTTGATAATTCCATCGTGAATTACTCTCATGTCATATCATAAGAAAAAGTTTGAACTTTTTGAACTTTAAAAAATCGAATACAGTGTCACACCCGAAATAATAACCTAATTCAGGGGACGATCACGTTTTAAGTATGCGACTTTAAACTAGGTGATTTGGTAAGTTAGTAATACGCCGGTACACGACTTAACAAAGAGGATTTAGAAGGCTTGATGAAAGAGGCACACCTAAACGCATATGAAGATACGAATAGTTGCAAGATAAGTATTTAATTTTATTTAGCGTGTAGAAGATACGAATCTATTTTGTTAATATAACGATTATTACAGGAATTGAGTAAATATACACTCAATCGAAGGGCTCTAAACTAATTTATTCTAATTTAATCTACCTCTTTAATTAATCAAATTATTACGATCGATTAATGCGTTTCACTCTCGATAAATTGATACTTAATGTAGCTACGGTGATGTGAATCTCGGAATTGATGATCCGTATGGTCACGTGGATCTGGTGACTTACTGCGGTATAAATTCAACATGATCCTAAGCTCCGCGAATAGAAAATGTTGAATATGGATATATGTGGGTTGGAGAAGGGGCGGTAACAATTAATCATAAATGCTGGTACCATGTCATTACAAGTATGCATGAGTACTTGTATAAACCTGTTGGGATATTGACCTCTTTTGGAAGAATTATGACTTACGTTCATGATATTTTTTGAGCAAGAAGGCATTTCGTGGTGCATCTAGAATCTGATTATCTAGTGTATGTAATTTGTACACATCTTGTGCATGTATAATAAATGGGCCAAGCCACTGTGGTACAGTGATGTTAAATGACCTGGTCATTTGAAAAATTTTTAAATGACCTCAAATGACCCTGAAATGACCGGTCATTATAGGTCATTTGAATTTTGGGTCATTTGCAAATGACTTGTGACCAAATGACCTTGGTCATTTGCAAATGGCCGGGGTCATTTGAAGGTCATTTGGTTATTAGTAGTGATATGGTAGTCAAAATCTGTGTAAACTTGATGATTGACATATTATCGGCCGTTAACGTTTTAGTACGATACGTGCTTAAGGGGTAAGAATTATAAAATTCTAGGTAGCATGTCAACGTGGCATCTACTTAACTCGCGGGTAATATAAATTCCTGGAGAGGAAATAACCGATCGGAGAGTGCAAATTTGACTATTCCAGATCAGCCCGACGAAGAATCCGAACACGCGCAAAAGAAGAAAAAAGCGAAAACTAATATTTAAATCGATCTTGGTGCAAATGACGGGAATGAAATTTTACATATTGTAAGCATCACTCTAACCCTATAGTCTCTGACCTTAAGACCCTAACCCTAAATTTTTATCTCACGCACTTAGTTTATTTACAAAATCGGAGTTCCTTTTTTGGTTTGTATTACCCACGCAAAGTAAAATGCTTGGGCTTAGTAGTGTTAGAAAGCACGTTAATGTGCTAGGTAACACATTAACGTGTCATATATTAAATTCAAATGTATATGTTGTACCCCAAATCTAAATTTGTCCCAATTGTCAATTGGGACGGCCCAAATGTCAATTTTACAGCCAAAAATAAAAATTGGCCTAAACTGATCTCTAACTTTACTTTAATTTTACCCTAACCCTAAATTTAATTTGGCCCGATTGTCATCTGGGAAGATTGACATCTGGGGGCACAACATATATAAACGAATGGGTTTGACTTCAAACGGGAAGAAGTTTTTACTAATTAGTTTTAATTAATTAAAAACCTTTTTTTGGTATAAATTTGCACAATACCTGACATAGTTTTGATACGTATTACAAACCTCATTATGTATGTACGTTGCGAGTACGTATCGCAATACACTAGTAAGACTAACTAAAATCAACTAAACTACTCTAACAATGGTAAGGCTTCTATTGAGGCATGGATAGACTTGGTCCGAGTAACTCGAATAGAGCTCTAAATTATGTCATGAGGCTCTAATATGAGGTCATGGGATTAAAATCTATGGTTAAGATTCTTAACGATGTTATGTGATCACAGAGTCTCTGAAATCAATCACGGTAATTTATCATAGGCAACTCGGCTTTTGTTTAAAGGTAAATATTACTTCGAGAACTGGAGTAAATGGACTTAAAAGATAATTGTTATTTCCACCAATAAAATTCAAATGACCCAATAGGTCATTTCATTCTTGAAATAACCCAATGACCGGTCATTGGTCATTTGAGTCATTTGGGTCATTTCAGGTCATTTGCCATCACTGCTGTGGTAAGAACTTTCCTGTGTGTCAACCAACTTGTGCAGCATTGTATAGTAAAACTTTGTTACCCTTTTGGAATATCCTCTGAACTTTCTTTAATTTGCGATCCCAATAGAACTTCTGTTGCTTTGTGTCTTATTATAATTTTCTTTTGCCATCTCTCTGCACATGTACAATTTCTCTATGAGTATGGTTAATTGGTCTGCCATATTCTCTTGTATATCATTTTCTGTTTGGAAAATAAGCTTCTTTTCCATATATCAAGTAGAATAGGGTGAACTTGGTGGATGCTTGTTTACTAGTACAATAGGTGTACAAGACTGAGGATATTAAAGTGTCCCACTCTTGACCTTGTTTGATCAATTTTGCTAACACCTTACATAGAGTGTGGTTGTATTGTTCAACCAACCCATTGGTCTATGAGTGATAAGGTATGGACATTAGATGTTGTTTTTTATTAAGAACTTTATTACTTCATTGTTAAAATGAAGTTCTTGATCTGAGATCATGTAGGCAGGGCATCTATGTCTGCAAACAATCTCATTTAATATGAAATGGGCAGTTTTCTATGCATCTGCAGTTGGTGCTACTTTGGCTTTTGGCCACTTTGTTATAATCAACAGCAACTACTATATATCAGTTTCTATTTGTGGATATAGGCAATAGTATAACAAAGTCAATACCAATTTTGTAAAATAAAGCTTCAATAGGTATGGGTTGTAGTGGGCTATGAACTCTAACTTATCATATCATTAATATTTGTCACATATTTGCATATATTCCCTTATTTGATTATTTATTTGGGGCCAGTAGTATTTATTATAGATTCTTTTAAGCATTTTTTTTATTTCAAGATAAGCACCAAGAAGGGATTATGGGTTAAATAGTGTATAGTTTCTACTTTGTGTTCTTGTATCATGTATAGCAGCTAATTCTACAACTTCTTTCTATAATTTCTTTTATAATAGATGGTTATATAAAATAAAGAACTTGCTTTGTAATTCCAATTGTTTTTTTTGATAGTTATTAAACTGATACGAGTATTGGGGTTTTTAAAAAATTTTTGATTCAAGTGTATACAAAATTAATTTTTTGATTTTTATAACCCAGTCAGATTTAAAAATCCAAAATTGGAATTTTTATTTTTTTTAAATTTGCCAATAGAAATATAAATCGCTTTAGATAGACTAATCGACTAATAAGAACATTATCAGGAATAGAGTAATATATATCATAACGTGTATAGTTTATAGGCATTTTTAGTAATGTACATCTGCAAAATCTCATAATTGATTAAACAATATATCAAATACAATAAAATGTGAAATTCAGCATTAAATTTTACAATAATGCATTATATAAGAGAGCAATAAATTATTACAAAGTCACTGGACTTTCCTTATAAAAAAAAATCAAAGTACTATGCTTAAAAAGATCTGCTTATGTGATGTTCTGCAGCTTGTTCCTATAATTTATATTATATTACATCATTTGCATAAAAAAATATAAATATAAATATAAAGATTGGTTATAGCAATTGTGTGTGAAGAAGAGCACATAATGAGCAATAATATTAGTTTTTTTTATTTTGCTTAAAATAAACAACAATTATTTATAAAATATATAATTATTGGAATTGTACTAATCAAATATAGAAGTCATTATTCAATATGAAAATGCAAAATCTAAAAATCAATTCTTAGCATTAACTAGAATCTAATTTGAAATTAAATTATTTTTTTTGTGCACAAAAAAAAATTTATTATTTTTCTTTTTTTAGATAAAGATTTTTATACAGCCCTGTATTATTTTTTAACTATAAAAAAAATAGCTATTGTTATTTGAAATATGGTTTCTAAATCTGCAATTAAGCAAATTTTTACTTACCGTAAACTGCCGTATAAACAGCCCAGGTCTGGTACATTCCACCAAAAAAATTAATTAGTAAAAAAAAGAAAATTATTAGTAAAAATGAGAGGGGGGTCTGATATGTAGGGGGCTGTTTATACGGCAGTTTACGGTAATTAGCAAATTTATAAAATTTTAAGCCAGTTGATTATTCAAAAAATCTTGCTTACTATTATATTTTGAAAATATAATAGCAGAGCAAATATTCATGCTAAAAACAGAGAGATATATAAATATCACGAAGTGTGTTATATATTTTTAACACAAAATTTTATAATTAATTGGATAATGTATTAGACACATTAAAAACATGAATTTATGCACTTAAGTATTACAATATGTATCACATAATACTATATTTATCTATTGTATAAAAATTGTTTAACCATATATCATAGGATTTGTCTCAATTAAAGTGCATAATGATCATTATAAAAAAATAATCTTTTTTTATTATTGTCTTTCAAAATTGCTCTAAATTATGAAATCAGATCACATGACTTTTTATCATATTGTAGCAAGTATATATGCTTATAAAAGTATATTATTTTACTATTAATAGATACAACTAACAATAAAAGAAATTTTAATATCTAGATAAGCAATTTTTATGGGTTTCTGATTGGGATTTACAAACAAATCATAAGGTAGAGCAATATTATGTGATTTAAATCATAATATAATTCAGTAATGATCACTTCCAGTCAGGAACTTATAAAAATTGGGTTGTATAATTGCAAAAAAAGTTTTTATTGCAATATAAAATTTAATTCGTGATCCGCCTAAGAACCAGTGAAATAACATAGTAAATCATGGGGAAATTTACTATTGTTTTTTGCCTTTTTCGGAATCTGGAGTTTCCCAAAGGACAAACCGATTTTCTACTAAGTAAACATCTCTTTTAAAATAAATAAAAATTGTAGATGAGAAAATTCCGGTCATAATGGCAGTTAAATCATTAAAATCGGCCCAGTGGATCATGAGATATGAGTATTTTTGTCTTTGCGACTATATGGTGTAAATAAAAAAGTAAACATATAATTGCGAAGACAAAAATGCTCATATCTCACGATCCACTAAGCTGATTTTAATGATTTAACTACCATTATAACCGAAATTTTCTCTTCTACAACTTTTATTTAATGCAGAAGAGATGTTTACTTAGTAGAAAATCGGTTTGTCCTTTGGGAAACTCCAGATTCCAAAAAAGGCAAAAAATACACAGTAAACATATCCCCACTATTTACTATGTTTTTTCACTGGTTCTTAGGTGGATCACGAATTAATCAATATTTTGATTAAGGGTAGAGAGAACCCTAGACATCTAGTATAAAGGTCATACTTGTTTTTTTCAGCAAAAACCCCTGAAATTTGAGAAGTAAAAAAACAGTTTTTGCCAATTATCTTGGCATCAAGTGGACCAATTTGAACAAACTTTTTTTTTTTAAAATGAAGCTCTCAGTGAGGCGCATTTAACAAAAAAAAGTTTATTCAATTCTGATCACTAGATCAAAAGTTATTTAAACAAATATATTTTGTTATTTTTAGCAAATTGGACCAAAATTGGCCAAAATTTAGCTATGACCTATATGAGAGATATCCGGGGTTCTGAATAGAGGGTATGTTAATCATTTCTAATATGTAATATATATAAAAATCAAACACAGAATATGAATCTAGAATTTTTTATGATATTGTTATAGAATGGGTTTTAATTTTGGTAGAAATTAGTTAGAAAATTAGAACTTAATAAGGAAATTTTGTAATAACTGTATTTAGTAATAGTGATATGTGAAATTGATGTGCAATGACACTTAACGACGCTTAGCAACGCTTAACGACGCTTAGTGACGCTTAGCTCAATAGATATATAAACCCACCTTATTTCCCTTAGTTTTAGACAGATCCAGACATTGTATTTTATCTTTACATTTATATTTATTATCCTTCTCTCTTATTATTAATAAACTCTTGGGACTTCTAAGGAACAGACACCTTGGAATAGCCCTCTTGTTAAATTAATAAACTATCTATTATCTCTTGTGTTTTATACCGAACTGCCATAGAGAAGTGTGTAGTTTCTTACAGACATAAAAGAAACTATACTTCCCTCTTGCACACCGCTTCACGCCCAAAGTAAGGGATCTCAGGAGCCGTGTGATTGTTACTTTATCGGAATTAAGAAGAAGGCTTCCAGTACTGTAACATTTGGTGCCTTCTGGTGGAAATCTATTTAAATTATTGAATATTACTAAAGAATTTGGAAATCTTATTATTATTTTTGGCAGAAATTTAATTATTTTTTTGGCTGTTACTAACTCTCTTGCTATTTAATTGCACTTTTGTAATTTTCTTACAACTTACTTGAAATTTTCTTTTTGTTGGATATTAACTATTTATTATATTTTGGAGATTGAAATTTTGTTAACAACTTACTACTAACCTTTTATTTTTGGAGATATATACTATTATTCTTTATTAGTTTCCTTGAGACTTGGGAACTGCCTTCTCTATATGAATAGAGCATATGAACTATACTTAGAACAAATTGAAGTACACGAAACAAGTCATCCTTCCTTACTCGCAGTAGACGTTTACAAGCCTACCATCCTGATTTATCCTGCACCATCTGTTATCCTGTTGCTAATTTATACCGTCCCTTTTGACGATTTTGGGAAACATATCGAGACAATTATTTTGCTACCCAATATTCACAAAAGACAAACGACTCTTATTGTGTTTTAGTTGCTGCTACTGATTATAATACTGCTAGAGCCGCTGCTCGAGACATTGTTTTTAGTTGTCGCTATAATAACGACCTTTTAGACCCAAAAAAGGTTATTGCTGGTCTACTCCTTGCACATACCCCCTATACTCTTGCATCTATCTTACCTCTTAATTTTGAAGCTACACTACTTGATCTTCACATCGAGGACCTCTTACCTTCTACGCCTGCTTCAACTCAACTAAGGACTGAAAACCTTCTATTCAATTTTCAAAATCAATTAGAAAGAACTGAATTAAACTTTGACGTTTCTCCACCCAGATCTATATTTACTTTAGGACTTGAACAATTAGCTGACACTGGTGTTGGTTCTTCCACTAATACTTATATACCAATCCCTCCAAGCCTTGCACTTCCTTCTTCATCTATCTCAGAAATTCCATATCATTATACTTGAGAAACTACTTCTCCTCCACAAAATCGCTTCTTTCGCTATATACAACAAACCTTTTTTCCTGCTCACACAACTGTTCCTCCACCTCCTCCTGTAACTGAATTTTACCCTACTGTTAATTTAGATATAAACGTTATTCCACGCCACACATCTCCATTACTTAACACACCTCCTCTTGACAACCAAAACTTAATTGACCCTCTTGACTATTATATTCAAAACCAAGACGCTACTATTGTTAGAGCTGATTCTCCTCCACAATTTGAGGAAATAAATTTACAACCTCTTGCTAAAGAATTAAACCCTATCTTACCTCTTAACCCACTAAATGAAGAAAATCCAATGGGAGACGCTGCTTTATGGACTGCTGCACAAGCCATAACTGATCTTGCCAATGCCCTTGGACAAGGCTCTGAAAAAACTCTTATCACTGTTGCAGATTTTTATAGTGATGGAACCCAAGACCCTGCTGACTGGCTAAAGGAATTTAGAAGAGCCGCTACTGCTAATAAATGGAGTGCTGAACGGAAACTTCAACTTGCTCCTATGTACCTTAAAGGTGTTGCTTTGGACTGGTGCACCACTTTAAACCCAGTACCCAATGCTTTTAATGATGACCATAACCAGAACCGAAGTTTCCAGCATCTTTTTAAGGCGCATTTCTATACTACTAAGCAAAAGGCCCTTTGGCAAAAACAACTTTTTGAGATTAAGCAAGGACCCACAGATACTGTGGATGGATATGTCAACCGATTTCGTACATTACAAAAGAAAGTGGACCCAACCGGTGTTTTTCCCGCTGACTTTGTTAAACAACTTTTTATTCAAGGCTTACATCCTGAGTATGCAGTTAATGTTCAAGCTGCTATACCTAATACCTTGGACAATGCTATTGAAGTAGCCCTCCGCTGGGAAACTGGAAAATTAATGACTACCCCTACTACCAATACTGACCAAGTTATTCAACAACTTACGGACCAAATTGCTAAACTTAGTATCAATTTAGCCCAGACACAGACCACACCTACCTCTTCTGTTAATTATGCTGACAACCGTGCCCAAACCCCTCGAATGAAAGAGCCTCCTATCTGTTATTATTGTGGACGCACTGGACATTTTATTCGTGATTGTAATAGTAGAAAACAGGACCAACAACAAGGATCCAATTCTCGTCGTAATAATAATAACAATAACCGGAACAGAAATAACAACCAAAATAGGGACCGAAATGGTTGCTCTTCTGATCGCTATTCCAATAACAGAGACCGTTCTCGCAGTCGCAATAATTCTCGTCCTAGAAGCCAATCTAGAGATAATAATTATAGAAGCCGAAATAATGATAACTATCACTCTTACCAAAACTCCTCTAATCGATCTCCTTCGCCTTATCATCGAAGTGTTAATTATCTTACACAAAATCAGACTCAGACACCCTCTCTTACTGCTAGCAAGTGGAAAACGCTACTCAATAATCCATCTATCCGAGGTGCCTTGGCTACCCACCTGTATGAGGAAGCCAAAAATGCCAACCTTGTTCAAACCCCTGCGTATACTACACCTGTCAAATGTAATGTCTCTCTTCAGAATAAACCTTACCAAGCTATTATTGATAGTGGTGCTTCAATCAGCATGATTGCTCACAAGGCAGTCAAAGAACTTGGATTGACTATTGAAAAGGCCTCTAACAGCCTTATTGTTCCTGCAGTTGGAACTTCCACTCGGCCTTTAGGGATTATAAAAGACCTGCCAATTGAAATTGATCACATTACTATCCCTCTTACTGTAGAAGTAGTAGACACTACTTCTTACTCTCTTCTATTAGGCAATGACTGGAATCAAAAAGTGGAAGCAAATTATAATTGGAAAAATGGTTGTTATACTTTTAAATGGGAAAACAAGAAACATACTATCCCTACTACTTATGAAAGTAACCAACCTCTACCCAGTCAACCCACTGTGACTGCACCAGATGAATTAGACCTTTATGAACCAGAATACTTATACCCTCGAGAAGCTTATACTTTCGATCGAGAAGACTCAGACCAATCTCTTTCACTAGAAGAAAATGAATGGACCACTTATCATTCTCGCCGTAGAAACAGAAAAGCTCCTAAACAGCGTGTCTGTGGAAATTGTGGTTCTCCTGACCACCTCTTTGCAAATTGTCCTACCAACCAATGTAATCGATGCCAGGAATTTGGCCACATCGCTGTTAAATGCCCTAAACAAGCCCCAAGACGTACCACCTGCCCTACTTGTCATGACTCCAACCACCTATATAGGGACTGCCCCAATAATGTCTGCAGAGGATGCAGTACGTTAGGACATATTGAAGCCTACTGTCCTCTTGCCACTTGGAAAAGACAAAATTTGGTTTACCAGTGTGGATGTACTCTTGATCAAGTTGATAGTAATCGCCTACCTAACCATAGCACTCGCCGTACCCACCATTGTTGTCAATGTAAAGTTCCTAACAGACCTGAAGTCCTTAGACTTCTTGAAGAGAAACTTGTTTGCCCTGGATGCTATTCTGACTTTCACTGTGCTCTAGACCGAGAAGACCCTAGGAGTATCCATTTCTTCACCCAAGGTGAAGGACGTGGAATGCTTGTTAATTGCAAAGTATGTAATAAAGCAGATACAAGACCTAGAATGTGTCAATTAGACAGTCTTCGGGAAGAATTATGGTTTTGTGAATTAGAACACCTTTACGCATACAAGGCTAGCCAGGATATCCAGTATAATCCTAATTATAACCTCTGGACTCGAATCAAACGTTATACTGAATCAACAAAGAATGCCGGACACCAATATGAAATGAACCAGACCAGAATTTACCGACTTGCGAAGATTCTCTTGGATGAAAATGACCAGACCATTGCCCAGGCCCTAGAACCTCTAACCTCTGACCGCATAACTCAACCCTGGAGCTATAAGGAAATGCAACTTATATTGCAAGCTGAATCAGACTTACTATCAGAAAATGATATTGACCCGCTACAAGCAATTTTAGACGAATCCTTCGACACTAGCCACCCAGACTATGACCAGAAGTATGCCCTCGCTGTACTTCGAAGAAACTTTACAGTTCCTGTTGACCTCTGTCAGGAATGTTTACATGTTAAACACCAAGAGGAATTGAATGCAAATCAAGGGTATTGTGATGATTGCAAACTTCCAGACCCAGAAATTTACTCTCCACCTGCTGAAGAAACAGTTAAGGAAATCGATGATGGTTCACAGTTTTATCAGCTTCAACAACAAGTACAACAACAGGATCAATTGATAAAACAATTACAAGCAAGAATTGAAACCTTGGAAACTACCAATGCTGCTTTATTATGCTTTTTCCAAGAAGAAGCCCAAAATGCCCACCATCGAGCTAATGCCTTGGATACACTTTGTCAAAATTTTTAGAGAATCCTAGGCAGGATCATAAACTACCTGTCGACCCAGACCAGAACCTTATACCCAAATTTGTAAATATTATTACTCTTGAACATGAAGAATATACCCTATCGACCCAGACTTCTTTAAATATTGGACCACTTAATAAAGAACAAGGCCTAGTTTTTCGAAAATTATTAGAAGAATTTGCAGACCTCTTTGCAAATTATATAACTGAGCTAGGACGAACCAACTTGGTTACTCATTGAATCTATACTAAGAATGTAAACTCTATTTGTTCTCGCCCTTATTCCGTACCTCCAAATGAGCAAGAATTTATACAGGAAGAAATCCAAAGAATGTTAGAACATAAACTTATTCAACCCTCTGATAGCCCTTGGACCTTACCTGTTGTTCTAGTACGAAAGAAAAATGGCAAATTACGATTCTGTGTAGACTACAGAAAAGTAAATGCTGTTACCAAAGGATGCTTACCCTCTACCTCGCATTAATGAAATGCTTAATGCTCTTACAGGATGCTCTTGGTTCTCCACTCTCGATCTTGCAAGTGGATATTTGCAAGTTGCCATGGACCCCCATGACAAAGAGAAAACTGCTTTTACTACACGATACGGAATTTATGAATTTAATGTAATGCCTTTTGGTCTTTGCAATGCTCCTGCAACTTTTCAAAGGCTAGATGGATCGTGTTATAAAGGAATTGCATGGAAATTTGTAGTTGTTTACTTAGATGATACAATTGTTTATTCTAGAACATTTGATGAACATTTAACCCATTTAAAAAGAGTATTTAATAGAATTAAACAAGCAGGACTCAGACTTAATATAGAAAAGTGTACCTTTGAATGCACCAACTACTATTTCTTGGACACTTAATTTCTGTTAAAGGTATCGTCCCCGACCCTCAAAAAGTAGAAGCTGTTCAACAGATTCAACCTCCTAAAAACCTTACAGCTCTTCGATCTTTCCTTGGACTTGCAGGATACTATCGCCAATTTATTCAGAACTTTTTATCAATTGCTCGTCCTTTGAATTCTCTTCTGCAAAAAGATAAACCCTATTACTGGCAAGACAAACAACAAAAAGCTTTTGAAGAGTTAAAATCAAGATTTATTACTGCCCCTATATTAGCATACCCAAATTTTAAAGAGACATTTATTCTGGCTACCGATGCTTCTTACAATGGCTTTGGTGCCATCTTAAGTCAACTGGATAGAAATGGAAAAGAACACCCAATTGCTTATACTAGTAAAAGTTTGTGAAAAGAAGAAATGAATTATGCAGCAACTGAACTTGAATGTGCTACAGTTGTATGTATACATGCTGGCAAAACCCGGACAAATTCCAAATAATAAAAAAACAATTGCTATTTATAAAAGATTAAATCAAATAAATAATCTTAATATTTTGTAAATATATTATTTATAACTATAAGAATATATATGATTTGTTTAAATAAAGATTATTAATAAAGTTTTTGAGATATTAGTTATACTAGAATTTGGGATTTGGGATTTGGGATGACGGACAAATCCCAAACTATAGTAAGTCGGGATTTTGCCAACATGTATAGTTGTATGGGCTATAGAACATTTTCATAAATATTTAGGTGCTACAAAATTAATCTTAGTTACAGACCACTCAGCATTGAAATGGTTACGTACTGCTGAACCCAAAGGAAGAATTGGAAGATGGATCTTGAAGCTCCAACCATACAATTTTGGAATTATTCATAAACCAGGCCGAATTCACTTGAATGTTGATGCCCTTTCTCGTTTACTGACTCAGACCATTGTACCTAATAAATTATATGAATCTTGACCAATATAATAATCTTTACCACTATTTGGACACAGACCGATTTCCAGATGGACTTGCTGACCAAAAACAGAAACGACTTATGACCCAGGCTAAATATTTTGAAATTAGACATCACTTTCTCTATAAGAATAATAAAAGAAACCCAGACAGACCCTTTAGAGTTATAAAATGGACAGAAGTTGAACCAGTATTATATATGATGCATAAGCACCCTACTGCTGGACATTTGGGAACCGACACTATGTATTATAAAATATCCGACTGCTATTATTGGGATCAAATGTATAGAGATATACAAGAATATGTGAAGACTTGTGAGGAATGCCAACAAAGACAGAAAGGTCATAGAAAAAAACCTTTACACCCTATACAAATAGGAAGAGCTTTCGAACGTGTTGGAATTGACCTTGTAGGCCCTTTGCCTATAACTAAACAAAACAATCGATATATTATTGTCGCTACCGAATACCTGACACGATGGCCAGAAGCTCGTGCTGTTCCAGATGCTAGTGCTAATACACTCGCTCAGTTTATCTTTGAAGAGATAATCTGTAGACATGGAACTCCAAAAATTATCTTATCAGACCAAGGTCGCAATTTTATTAGCGAAACTATTAGAATTCTCTGCGAGAAATTTCTTATCAAGCACAAATTCTCTTCTCCCTACCACCCTCAGACAAATGGGATGGTGGAAAGATTTAATAGAACATTGTGTGAATCACTTGCAAAAGTGAAAGGAGATGATGATTGGGATTTGTATATACCTGCTGTTCTCTTAGCATATAGAACAAAAAGACATGCTACCACAGGATATACCCCCTTTCAACTTATATATGGGAGATATGCTATCTTACCAATCGAAGCACTTTTCCCAGTAGAACCTATAGAAATTGATGATGAAATAGACTTACAAGGAAGTATTCTCCAACGTGCTTATGATTTAATAGAGAAATTACCAAACTACCAGAATCAGGCAAGACAAAATACTGAACGATCACAGCAAAAACAAAAAGTCCGTTTTGATGCCAATATTCGAACAGAGACATTTGAAATTGGTGATAAAGTGTGGATACAAAGAAAGGAACTAGAAGCCTCTCGCTCAGCCAAATTTGAAGATAAAAGATTTGGACCTTTTCTTATCCATGAGAAATTAGACAATGGTGCTTATAAATTACGGACAATAGAAGGAAAAATTTTACAAAAATACTATAATAGTGATCGTCTTGCTAAATATCACGAGCCACAAACTTGGGAACCAGTAGTTGTTATTGATTCCCCTAGAAATTTCTAGAAGAAATTTGATCTACAAGGGGATGAAACACACAATTTAATTCGTAAAACCTCAAAATGTATTTATACAACTACCCCTTTTGGAATTTTCCCAAAAATGACTACCCCTACATTGCAACCTCAAACCTTGTTAGCCCTCCAATACCTTTTTCAGACATGGAAACAAGATAATGCCGCCCAAAATTATGCATTGTGGATTACATCACAATGTGTATGGTTATGTGATAATAATGATACCACTCAGACTATTGACCTTACTAATGTAATTACTTCTTTTCTTGAGCCAGACTCAAATAATTTTCTGAACACTCTAGAAGACACAGAGCAATTAGAAATTAATTTACCAGAAGTAAATGACACAGAAGAAATAAACCCGAACTTGGAACTAGAAGATATACAAGAAGAAGCGTTAACAGTTCCAATTACTAATCAAGAAGAAGTCACTCCTGCCCCATTACCTGAAAAATTAAGCAGGATTATACAAGATATTATCCAACCTTGTGGACCTCTAACTCAGACCTCTACCCCTCCATATACTGGAATAACGTATCAAGAGAAATTACAGAAAATTCTCAAACGAATTAAAACTCGAACTAGAAACAGACAAGACCAGACTAAGCTGCTCGAAGCTTATTATTATCTTGGTAACCTTATAGACAAGTACCCTGATGCTCATGAAGATATTCAATCAATAATTGAGAAGACTCAAGGAGAAAGAAGAGCCCGAGACACATGGAAGTGTGCCAGACGGATGAAATTGCTTTTCTCTAATCGACCTCTAGAAAATATCTCTCGAACAACCTATATTACTTATACAATGATTACGAGGTTAACTGATGCCGAACTTTCTCAAGTCCTTCCCCAATTTAGAACTCACGGAGTTCGTTCTTAAAGGGGAGAGAAATGTTATAGAATAGGTTTTAATTTTGGTAGAAATTAGTTTGAAAATTAGAACTTAATAAGGAAATTTTGTAATAACTGTATTTAGTAATAGTGATATGTGAAATTGATGTGCAATGACACTTAACAATGCTTAGCGATGCTTAACGACGCTTAGCGACGCTTAACGACGCTTAGCGACGCTTAATGACGCTTAGCGATGCTTAGCTTAATAGATATATAAACCCACCTTATTTCCCTTAGTTTTAGACAGATCCAGACATTGTATTTTATCTTTACCTTTATATTTATTATCCTCCTCTCTTATTATTAATAAACTCTTGGGACTTCTAAGGAACAGACACCTTGGAATAGCCCTCTTGTTAAATTAATAAACTGTCTATTACAGTCAACCCTCTATAAATGCAACCTCCATAAATGCAATACCTCTCTAAATGCACGTTTTTTTCTATTCCGTAAAATGTTATTAGTGCTAAATGCACGTCTATATTCTGTAAATGCACGTTCTCTTGAATAACATTTTATATCACACTAACCTCCCTAAATGCACGTGGCCAATCAAATTTTAGTATTTAAGTTAGTTATACATTTTGGTAGAAGTTACACGAACTTGATGATCTAATTTTTAAAAGCTGCAATTTAATTGGATCTCTAAATGCAAACCTCCCTAAATGCACGTTGTAGGCTTGTCCCTACGAGTTGCATTTATGGAGGGTTGACTGTATCTCTTGTTGTTTTATACTGAACTGCCATAGAGAAGTGTGTAGTTTCTTACAGACATAAAAGAAACTATACTTCCCTCTTGCACACCGCTTCACGCCCAAAGTAAGGGATCTCAGGAGCCATGTGATTGTTACTTTATCGGAATTAAGAAGAAGGCTTCCAGTACTGTAACAATATGTATAACTTATTTTTTTTTATACTCTTAAAAGCTTTTTTTTCAAAAAGAGGTCTATCCTCTATTTTTTTTATTTACGATTTTGCAGATAATTACATAATATGATATATATAGGAATTTGCTAATCTATTAGGAAGTAGAGGTAAGAGCTAGTTTACTCTTGACCTAATTCTTTACTAGAATGGTCGTAAACCTCTAGTTTTCAAGTAGTTTTTGTAAAGAAAAGTATCTGTGCATCACCAAAATTTGTACAGGGATTACTATCGATTTTTATCATTATTGGATAGTAATCGATTTAAATCCCCATAATGAGGACTATCGATTAAGATAGTAATCGATAATAATTGGTAATAATCGATAGATATCAGATTAAAAATCAGGAATAACAATACTATTATACTATATACTTATTTTTAAATATTTTACAGATTTTCACATGTTTTCGCATATTTTCACAAGGTTTCGCAATTTAATATAAAATTTTATATTTTTTATTTATTATTATTATTAAACATTATATTTAATTAAAAATATATTTTAATCAATATTATATATTTTATTATATATTATTATACATTTTTTACGAAAAA
>QKWP01000181.1:287147-305347 GCA_003550325.1 Gigaspora rosea | reverse complement strand
TGTATCCAAATTAAAGTATAATGCTAATTATCGATTAATAACGCAATGATCGATATATAGCGATTTTGATTAGTTCAATGATAATCAATAATTGATTTACATCGATTACTTGCCTATTTTTCATTATTAATCGATTTTTAATATATATCAATTTATAACAAGTTAATCGATATATAACGTTTAATTTTAATCGATATAAATCGATTATGCGTTATAAATCGATATATATCTGCTTAAAATATTTCGTGATATGTGTTATTAATAGATGTAATTTTTGTTTGATATAATGGAAGTGGATGGTTTTGTAGGTGTTAGTACTAGTGTGATGATTGATAGAGAACAAAGAACTGCTTGGTTATGTTTTGACATTCAGAAGGGTAGCCAGATTTCTTTACAAATGAATTTAGTTATTAGATAGTAGATTAGAGATATATGTTTTATTTGGAGTAGTATAGTATCGAAGGGTACCAAGGTGCAGTTAGTAATAAAACCAATAGGGAGACATTTTTGTATGTGAAGGTGTTTGTATGAATTGATGAAGCTTTCTGTATCCCATAGAAGTAGTTTGAGTTTAGTAACAGCCTTTATAAGAATTCTTTTTAATTCTGTAGTGAAATTAAAGTAATTGCTTATACAGATTAGTAAATATAGTATGTCTTCAGAGACTGAGTAGCATCTTGGGCATAGATGGTTTAGGTATTTAAATGGTCATAAAGATGGAGGAGGTAGTGAGTTAGGAGTTTGTTTGCTATTAGTTTTACTTTAAAGTTTTTTAGACTTGATACGAAAGAGTTGGCATATAAAGCTTTTGGTTTGTCGTTAAATAAAAGGTTGTTAAGAGTACAGTTCCAATGGATTTTAGCATCAGTTAAGTGTTGATTTCATAAAGATATCCTCTGTTGATTGTACCATCTAAGGTCATTTGTTATTTGGTGAAGTTGTTTTAATACTGTTTTTATTGGTTGTATGTATAAAATGTCTATTAGGAGTAGAGTAAATCTGTTATAAATAAATTTGTATGGTGTAAGGTTCAGGAAAAAAGGTAAAGATGAATTATCAATTATTAAGTCTTTGTTGTAAGTTAGAGAGCTTCCAGAAATTAGCTGATTTTGTTTACTATGAGCCTACACCTATCCACCCACACCTGATATCCCAATTAGCCAATCAGATTTTACGATTATTAAAAAGTTAAATATAACATTTAATAGTAAATAACTTTTGATCTACTGAACCAAATTTGATGATTCAATTACCAAAATGATCCTCTCAATGAGAGAATTCTAGTGAGCTCAAAATTGTTAAAATCCAATTACAGGATCCTGTGATCAGAATAGATTTGTGTTACTATAAAAGTTCTATAATTTATTAAATAATTATAACCCATTTATAGTAACACAAATTTATTTCAATTTTAGGATCCTGTAATTGGATCTTAACGATTTTGGACTTGTTAGAATCCTCTTATTGAGAGGATCATTTTGGTAGTAAAATCATTGAACTTGGCCAAGTAGATCAGAAGTTATTAACAATTAAATTGTAATATTTAATTGTTAATAACTTCTGATCTACTGGGTCAATTTTGATGATTTTACTACCAAAATAATCATCTCAATGAGGATTCTAACAAGCCCAAAATCGTTAAAATCTAATCACAGGATCCTAAGATCGAAATAAATTTGTGCTACTATAAATGGGTTATAATTATTTGGGCTTGGTGCTGCAAAAAGGAGGTAAATCGACAAAACAAAAAATCTTCAGAAAATCAATTTTTATGTTATAAATATATAATAAATTATAAGAAAATACAAACTTTAAAGAGCTAAACTACAAAATTTTATTAATATAACTGCTTTTGTGTTTTAATCAAAAAATGTTCCAGATCTTATTTTAAATAGATTCGTATAAAAAAATTATTTTTGAAAAATTGTCAATTTACTCTCTTTTTGCAGCACCAAGCCCATTTAATAAATTATAAAACTTTTATAGTAACTATAGTAACACAAATCTATTCTGATCACAGGATCCTGTAATTGGATTTTAACAATTTTGGGCTTGCTAGAATCCTCTCATTGAGAGGATCATTTTGGTAGTTGAATCATTAAATTTGGGCCAGTAGATCAAAAGTTATTAATTATTAAATATTATTAATAAATCTAATAATTTTGGCAAAAATAATTTTGCAACTTTGGCCGAAATTATGAAATTTGGCCGGAATTACACCTGATACTTCAGCTGAACCACCTACCCACCCAGAAATCAGCTGTTTTCTGGAAGCTCCCTTATTGTGATTTCTCTATTAACAATTAGTGAGAATAATGTTTATAATATAAAAAAGAATTGAGTTCTATCTAATTTTTGTTGTTTGTAAAGTTGGAAGTTAGTTATTTGTTCAATAATTTGTAGCAGGGGTGTATTGTTTGTAGTGATGTCTATTTTGTAGGGTTGTGGGCACGGTGACTCAGGGCATGCCTTAGGGGCATGCCCTCTAGGCATGCCTAGGTGCATGCCCTTAAACCAAAAGGCATGCCCTTATCATGTAATAATAAATAAATTAGATTGCGCTGATTGGCTATCTATTTTACTTACTAGCGGATATTTTATTAGTTATAATAATAAAACAGTAATAGCATAGTATATGAGTGTGAGTAAAAAGTCCTTGATATGATCTTTTTATTATCTCTGCTAATGTTATAAATTTTTATACTTGTATATATTTTTGGAATCTATTGGCATAATTAAATAACAACTAAGATACATTATTTAGTGATTAGCAAAAAGGTTCTCTAGAGACTTTTCATCTACCCGGTATATGTATAGGGGCATGCCCTGGGCACAATAAGAAAGGCATGCCTCAGCCTAAGGCATGCCTCCTGGGGCATGCCTAAAAAATTTTCCGTGCCCACAACCCTACTATTTTGGTTGTTGGTTTTGTTGTTGTGGTAATAAAGGTTAGTAGCATAATTACCGGTAGTGCATTTATCTTGGTTGGCCAGTATGAGTTGAAGCAGTATAGAGGGTCCTTTCTAATATTTATTTTGCATATAGCAGTAGGTCTACTGGTTCCTCCTATTTTTTCTTTTTTTGTAGTTAATTGTATAGATATTCTCTTTTTTTTAAAGTTTGTAGATATTAAGAGTTTCTATAAAGAGATTGGAGGGTTTGTGAATAAAGAGAGGGGTCTGGGTAGGGCTGATTTATATTGTTCATTGTGTGTTGCTAAAGGTAGATTAGAGGATAGTACCCTGTAAATATCAGTTAGATCAGTGTGTACTGAATGCTTGCAGTCTACTTGTATGTTATGTATCCAGTGAATATTTAGTATAATGTAACAATATTTTGTTTTGTTTTTTGTATTTTTGAATTCGCAGCCTGTAAATGGTTCTAGCTGGCCTGATAAGTTTGAAATTGTGTAATGTATCCTTCTACAGTTTGTTGAGTAAAGGTTGGATATCCTTGCGATTTGTTTGTTTTTTGTAATGATCCATTCTTTGCTAACTGGGGTCCAAGGTGTGATTATAAAAGGGTTTGGGTTGACTACTAATTTAAAGAAAGATAATGTTGTTGATATAATAAGTTCTTATATTTGGTGAACCATTTTGGGTCCTTCTCCTTAAAATCTTCTTTATATTGTAGTGAAAGTTTTGCCAATTTAGAAGTTTATCATTTTTCTAGTTTAGAAATTGTTCTATGCAACTTATATTGTGTTTGTTGAGCTTTTTTTTATAGTAGATTTCTTTGAGTGTTTTGATAGTATATTGTTAATAGTTGTACCCAATATGTTGTTGTGACTATACATATTGGCAAAACTAAAAATTTCAAAATCCCATCCAAATTCCAAATCCCAAATATAATAAAATTGATCCAAATCCTATCCAAATATAATAAAATTCGTTCCAAATCCCAATTCCAAATTCCAAATCCCAAATCCCAATAGTTTTGCTAGCAAGTATAGTTGTGATGGACTAGTTGTTTAGAGGCCGAGCTAACTTTAAATGTAATTTGTATAGTGCAAGTATGGCTTGTGTTATATAGGTATGGAATTGTGTTATGGGAAAGGTTGGCTCTTCTTTTAATATTGAAGCATTCGATATAGTTAAGTCTTGTAATTGTTGTATTTTTAGTTTCAGATAGGAGTTATTGAAATTAAGTAGTTTAGTCCTTTAATTAGAGTAGAGGTTAGAATAGAAAGTTGGGCTTGTTCTATGTTTGAGAGCACATATATTTCGATGCAAAAGAGAAATAAGTTGGGCACCTTTCTAGCGAGTTTTCCTTTTTGTTTTATAATGTTAAGGTAGGTTCATTTCACTGTTTTTATTTGATTTAGGTCTAATAAAAGGAGTTGGTATTGAAGATGGGGATTATAATGTGATTGATTATATATGTTGCTTGTCTTTCTGTGATTCAGGCAAATTTTAGTTTTTTTAAAGTGATTTTTGGATAATTGATTTCTGTATATATGTGTGTTTCATCATTGGTAGTATACTAAGCACCGAGGTATTTTAAGAAAGTATTATATAACAAGGCAGTTATTTCTGTATTATTAAAATTAATTGATAGGAATGTGATTGTATGTCATACGTTTGTAATGAAGAAGAATTTTTAGGGTTGATTCAAATGTTGTTAAGTTTATAAAAGCTTGTAGTGGTTGTTAGGATATCTAGTAGAATTTTTTTGTTTAATACAACCCACAAGGAGTCATCTATATAGACCATAATTAAGGTACTGATTTCTTTCAGAAGGGAGGTAGGAATTGTACAGGTATAACTGATATAGCATCATTGTATAGTCGAAATTAAGGGATTATAATATATCTTCCAGAAAAGTAGAGAGAAGGTTTTGCCTTGGTCAATGCTAACTAGTATCTTGTATGGTTCTGTAAGTTCTAAATCTGTAATTACACAGTTAGTTCAGTAGGAGAGGAGGTATGTTAGAAGTTCTATTATTGGTAAGGGAATTTTTATTCAGTGTAAGGCCTTTTTGAGAGTTGTGATGTTGCAATAAGGCCCAAAATTCTTTTCCATTTGTGGTGGCAACTTCGATTATTTGGATAAGTTGTGTAACCAGTTGTACAGTAGATTGGTAGGAGAAAGCTGCAAAGTTCATGGGTGAGAGGATCTTGTAATGCATTATTATTGTGATAAGCCTGTTGTTTAAGATTTTTGTAAACAATTTTCATATATGATTTATTAAAGTAATTAGCCTTATAGTGCTTAGGTCGTAGTTATATTTTTCTTTTTAGGAATGGGCTATACATTCACTTGTAGCCATTGGTCTGGTACATAGTTAAGTTTTAAACAATTATTAAAAATAGTGAGAAGTATGTTCAAAGCTAAGATAAAGAGGTTTTGAAGTATTTTGTTCGAGATAGGTAGAGGGCCTATTGCTTTGTTTTTGGAGGCTTTTAGTAGAGTTCCTTGTAATTTTTTTATCATAATTGGTTTTATAACTGGTATAAAAATTGTGGGGTTTAAGGTATGGCGACTTAGGGAAGTTGGTAAGTTGTTACCCCCCAAGTGGCAGATCTAGAGTTCAAATCCCACTGGCGACGCTTTTGAAAAATAGACCTGTGTTTCGGTAACTGTGTCTTGTCGATCGGTTGGGTACACTACCTGTAGTCCTTGGTCACCATCTTGAATGGGAGCTTTCGGGCGAAATTGTGTCTCATTACACAGACAAATCCAAGAAACCAGAGAAACAGAAACCCATTTGGCAAGTCCCGAGTAGAGAGGTAGCTAGACTTTCGACAGTACCAGAGAAAAGGATCTTAGTGGTGACTGACCGGAAAACTGAACGGGCAAGAGCCCCTATGGCAAAGAGGGCCCACCAACCTGGCCGCCAAAGTCGTACTGGAGGAAAAGGTCATGTGTTATAGAAGCATGAACCAAGGAAAGGGAGACCTTAGGCACCTAAAGCCTGGCAGACCGATCCTTCCGGGACAACTGGATTGGTAGTCTGGGATAACTAGGGAAAAGGATCCAAAGAGTGACTAACCAGGTACTGGGGTCTAGTGAACTTCGCAAGGGCAGTAGTAGGTAATNCGATCCTTCCGGGACAACTGGATTGGTAGTCTGGGATAACTAGGGAAAAGGATCCAAAGAGTGACTAACCAGGTACTGGGGTCTAGTGAACTTCGCAAGGGCAGTAGTAGGTAATAGTAGCGGTTGCAGGGTATCCCCCTGACTGCAAGTTGTTTGCCTTAGTGAATGCGTAAGTTACCGAAAGTGTAGGTAAATACCTGTGGGGACAGGTATCACTCTACCAGATTTACTACAGGGGCAAATGCTCTCCAATAGGTGTTTGGCTAAAACCTCAGTGTACTTTCACAGCGAATTACTCGTGAAAGGGTATATTGGAAGGAACATTGAACATGGGTAGAAGCCAGAGAGTTTAAATAGGCAATCCCCTAGTTGGGTTGCAGGTATGGCATCTAGTGTAGAACCTTCGGGCGGACTACTTAAATTAGACAACCAAAAGTTGTACGTGTGGCTAGTTGTACTCTCGTTATACAAATGTAATATGTGGCACAGTCATATTGACCGGGCCAACCCATTTGGACCAATAAAGTGCTAGGGTACCTAAGTGGTCACCTTAATATTAAAAAAAAAAAATAAATAAATTGTGGGGTTGATTCTCTTTATAGAATAGTAGCTTTTTTCTCAGTCCGTTTGCCAGTTCGTATTTTGCAGATTGGCTGTAGTCTTTTGCTTGAAATGTCTTTAATATGTTCTTTTATTTTCTGTTTTTCTGTTATGATCTGATTAAAGAGGATAATTTTATCAGTTTTAACTAGCTCAGGCCTGCGTTGTAAGATGCTGTCTATATATAAAGACGAAATTATTTTGGGTTCTAAACCCTAAAATTAAAATTTGAAGACGAAATTGTTTTTGACCTATTTTACTTGAAAAACAAAATTATTTGATACTTTTTTTGAAGAAAATTACTTCGATTCACAGGCTATGAAATTCACACTCCTGTTTTAAAAAGTTTTCTATTAAAGTTAGAGTTAGGGTTAGGGTTAGGGTTATAAAAATAGCAACCTTTATAGTAAAATTTAGCAAGGAATTTTTTTTCGCATAAAAAGAAGTAGTTTCATAAACTAGATTTTGCTTATAAATAATTTTTTGATTTTTTCGTAAAAAAAACTTTGTTTTTGTTATACAGTACAAAGAACATTTGCAGATTGTGCTAGTTCTGCAAGTTTGATTGGCAAATGCAGGGCTATGAATTTCACAGCCTGTTAAGATTAGCAATACTCTTTTTGAATAGATGAAATTATAAGGAATATATCTATATAAATTTTATTTGCTTTTTCTTATAAAAAATTTTAATTTTCTTTAATGAAAACGAAAACAGCCTTTTTCAAAAATCAATTTCGGTGGCATCACTAATGCTGTCTAACATTTAGCTAGTATTATTTTTGAAGTCATCATATTACCGATTTACATAGAAGTTTATCTATTTGTTCTGTTCTTGGAGTTTTCTAGATTTTAGGCTGTCCATATAGTGTATTTAATTTGTTTAAGATTGGTGATGGTCTGGATTAGTGTTGAGGTGATATCTACTGAAGTGAGAGGCATAATATCTATTTATGCTAGTTTGGCATTATTAATAGAAGTTTGTTATATTTGTCAATTGTGTCTATTGTGGGAGGGGTTGATTTGTTCATTAGTTGTCTGAGACATTTATTCATAGACTTTAGTGCAAGGTAAAAATAAGTAGTTTTTAGAAAAAAAGCATAAAAAGTTTTTGTGATTTTGAAAAAGAAGGGTATACGGTTGTTAATTATTTGTTTTATTTCTATGGCCCATTTGTTCTATGCTCTGTTTAATCTTGTTGAATTCTATTCTCTATTGTCAGTGATGTTCCAGTTATGGTTGTCTATTTCAGAGGAAAAGTCATTCTAATTTTCTTTAGATATCTTTTTGTAGTGGTATATCTTTCTTTTCTTCTTTTTGTTTTTAATGTTTTTTGTTTAGCAATATCTATATGCCATAATATAGTAACAATCTAGTGGTTGCTATTTGTAATATGGGAGGCATCAATTAGTTCTATTTTTTCCATGTTTAGGATGATTTCAGAGTTACACCATATGTTATCAATTTGGCTAGTTGTATTAGGACCAATTCAAGTGGGGTCAGTGATATTATAGAAGAATAGTAAGCTAGTAGTGTTAGCAAAATTTAGGTTTTGAAAGAGCTGAAATTTCTTGTCTCTTTCTTGGTTTGCATTGAAGTTCTCTAGAATAATTATGTTCCAGTTCCTGTTTTTTGCTTTCAGAAACCAAGTAAAGATTTTTCTTGAGTCTTTTTGAATAAGTCTGAGTAGCTTGTTTGTGAAGGTATATATATTGAGATGATGCGAGTTTTGTTAGAGAGGAAGTAGAAGTTGATGTGTATTACTAATTCTAACAGAGTACAAATATCATGTATATATAGTTGCAATTCTCTACAAACTATAAGTGCTGTGCCTAAACTTGCCTTTTTTTGTTGAGAAGTGTATAGTATGAAGTTTGAAGAGTATATATGGTATAAGTGTTGGAAAGGTTTCTTGCTCTGCTTTCAGTGAGTTTTATTTTAGTAATAGCTATTATATAGAAATTGAACTTTGCACAGTATTCAATTTAGTTTTGTATCTCGGGTGATTGTGATATTCCTCTAATATTATAAATAGTGATCTTTATACTATTAGTAATCTCATTAAGTTCTAGCTTGTTTTTTCTGGTTTCAGAGGTTGTACTAGGGTTTGTGTATCATGTTTTTCTTTAGACATTATTATAGTTATAAAGGTCCCATTCTGGTTTTGGTTGTTCAAGGAGTTGGAATAAGTATGGTAGAGTAATTTGAAAATTGAAGTTTTCTTGGAATATATCAATTGTGAGGATGACTTTTTTGTAGTCAAATATTGGTAGATCTATAATTAGTTTAGGTAGTGTTTTGTCAGTAATTTTCTTAAGAGTTTTGAGATCAGTTGGTAATTTCAGTTTGTTGTTAGAGTTGTTTGTTGATTTTGTTTTTTGCAGAAATTTTTAGCCAGGTTTGCAGTAATTGTTGAAAAAAGTAGAACCTTTACAAGTTTCTGGCAGTTATGACCAGTTCTTTCAAACTTCTAATAGGTATACTAAGTTCAATTTCTTTGATTTTTTTGTAATCCCAAGGAAGTTTAGGCATATTTGTAGTTAATTTCAGTGTATATATGAGGTAGTAGCTCTTGGATGTGATATTCATCTATGATTTTAGTGATGAAATTCTGTACTATAGTTCGGTCTGTTATTGGAAAAGTGTATTTGCCTTCTAGCCTTAAGTCTGCTAGTTCTTTTGGTATATATTTTTCTATCAAATATAATTATTAGGTAATCTCTTAGAGCAATAGTATTCTTTTAGGATACTAATATAGTATCTGATTCATCTTTTGCGATAAAGAAAAATAGGTATCAGATTTTTTTGTTTAACTTTTGTAAGATAACTAGAAGTTGTGATTTTAGTTCTGTTTCTAGTAGTGCAAAGTAGAAAGGTGATAATTCTTTGAATATGTAGTAGGTGCATAGTTGTCTGAAAGAGAACAGAGGTTAGCATATTCAGTAATGAGAAAATGGTTAGTTATTTCTGAAGTCAAGTCTGCAGGATATGGTGATAGTAATGTGTATGTGTATTTAATAGAGTTTGGACCTGAATATCTGGATACCCATTTTTTTACACCCGTTTTATAAAAGCTGTATCCGGATAAACCGTCAGTTTTGATTTGTGGATATCCAAATAAATCTTACAGATAACCGGATAACTCTTACAGATAACCAATAATTTACGGATATCCAGATAAACTGGATACCCTACGGATGTCAGCATAGCAGGCTTTCATTCGGCTAATAGGCTTACATTAAAACGAACCAAAAGTAAATATTTCACAAAACGTACAGTATTAATTAAATAAAAAAAATACATTTTTTAAATTTTAATAATTACAATAATCTATTATTTTGGCTAATAGTTATTGCCATACATATAATTCAATTAGATTTAAAAAAACATCGATATCTTAAATTTTTTAAATACATAACGATCTATTAAATGCATGTATAAAGAGTTTTGTATCAAAACTAAATTGTTAACAATAAATAATAAGAAAAATAATAATCAAATTAAATATACTGTAAATAAATTAAAAAGAATAAAAACTACTGCAAGTATAAAGTACGCAAACTTAACCTTTTTTCCAATAGTTTCGACAAGTTTTTCAGTTTTACTTTATTAGATTTAAGATTACAAAAGTTGAAACCAGTTTCGACTTCATCAATATTAAAATCTACAGCTTCGTCTAACAAGTATAGTCTATATATACTATCAATCTTGAGAACAAACTCAATTATTAGACTATTTCTTTTAAAGATTCTTATATAGTATAAGTAATGACTAAATTTTAAAAAAAAAGTCATATATCTAACCCTCATGATTATTTCTCCCTTTTCGTGATTATTTCAACAGTATATAAAGCGAAAGGTGTAGCTTCTGAATATGTATTCAGTTTTTCCAAACAATTCATTCAAAGTCAGATGATATATGCAGGGTATCAATGATTGACCAATCGGATTTAATGACCGCTATGCTTAGTAACCCGCGGATACCCCTAGTACCTGCAGATACCCGTGGATACCTGTAAGGCAGGGACCGTCAAAAATTTTTTAAAAAATTTATCAAAATTTTCTGAAATTTTTGGTTATTTACGAAATTTATCGAAATAAAGGTGAATTTTTTTGCTGATCTTTAAAATTGACCAATCAGAATGCAAAAATAATATCATGTTACACTTGATTTCATACTCTGATTGGTTGTAATGTATCATGCTATCATTATGCGACCAAAATTTTTTTTCATGAAAAAATTTCTTTTAACTTGGTATCTTTAGCTTTTTGGCAAATACCTTATATTATATACAAAATAAAAAAAATATGAATCTCCGGAGTCAGATTAACCTTTTTTTTTAAAAAAAAAATATATATATAAAAATGGGATGTCGCAAAGTTATATTTCAATCCCCGGCACAAGAATTTCAACACAATTTGAATTTTAATGTAACAAAAGAATAAATATGAATGAATATAATCGAAATTTATCAAAATATTTTTAAAAATAATCGAAATTTGTCAAAAAATTTGCAAAAATAATCAAAATTTATCGAAATATTTGCAAAAAATAATCGAAATATCTTAAAATTATCGAAATAATATTTGACTGTCCCTGCTGTAAGGTTATCCGTCTAAATACTGACAGATAAAGGTTGTTACCCGTGAAAAATATATAGTATTCAGACATGCGGGTAACCGTGCGGATATCCGGATATGCAGGTAATGGGTCCAATCTCTAGTATTTAAAGTATATGTTCAGAAGCTGTTGGAACGAGAAAATCAATCAGAGTAGTTAACTATTTGTTGGGTATTGTAGTGATTAAAAATTGGTAGTTGGAAAGGCTGGATGGATCAGATATTTCCTGGGATATTGACCAGCTGCTCTGAAAGAAGAGTAATTGTTTTATCAAATACGCTATTTATAGTTGTGCGAGCAGTTATGAAGTCAATATGTTTTTTTAATTTTTCAAAGCCTCATAAATAGAATATTCATCTAGTAATGTCATAGCTATTTAATTTTAGAAGATCCAGGTTCTTTAAGTAGTCAATTGCATTTTTTTGTTATAAACCAAAAAATATTTGGTCCTTATTGGTTTTATTGATTATCGGTATATTGTATAATTTCTTGTATTGGTCTATAGCTTTGTTTAAAAGTGTGTAAAATTCTATTTGGTCGGGGGCTTGGGCTGTGGCTATTTGGGTGAAAGAATGGAAAAAAGCTGTATCTTTATGTAACCGGCAGTTCTTTATGTTTCTTTTTGTACCAGAAAGAGGAAAAAAAAAGTAAATTCTTTATTAATTTTTGCTCTGTCTTTTTATATCTATACTACTTTTACTAATTGCATTATTTAATTATATTGTTATGCAAATTACTAATTAATTCGCTCACAATAATCCCCATGTAATCGCCCTTGCATAAATAATCAGTCATTGTGGTACAATCATGATCAAAGATCGTAATCGTATGACTATCACATTACTTACTTGATTACATTTTGATTACTACATTATTAACATATAGGTTACGGTTACTCATTGCGCTATGCATATCGGCCTATCTACACAATGTCGCTAGGCCGATTGCTTGTGCACGAACTTAACCTGTTATACTTTATGTTATAATTTTGTATTGATAGCTGTAGGGATTTGGATATTAGTTGGATCTGTGTTTAGTTTGTATCTAGTGAAAGCTATAAGGTTTTCTTTGGACTGTAAGATTTTAGTAGCAATCTTGTTTGTGTGCCAGGTCTTTTTATCATTTTTTGATTTTGTCTTGTTTCTTATAGTTGTTTTTCTACTTGTTCTTTCCAGTCATATATGGTTTCTTGTCTGACAGCTCTATTGTTAGGGGTAGTGTTTTTGCTAGATGCTATTGCGCTATATATGAGTTTGGATGGTATAGCTGCATTCAACTCTATTGTTGTATTCGATATAGTTTGGTTCTTTCTAAACATAACCATGTTGTGTATAGATGCTTGGTAAGAGAACTTAGATTCAGATTCCATAGTGATGTCAGAAGTAATATCTATTTCTATGTCTTGTTGTTTGTTATTTGTTAAATCGTCGGGTAATGATTGTGTTTTTGGTTTCAGCGAAGTCAAAATCAAAGAAGTCTTTCTTGGTGAAGATAGAGTGGTATGGATCGTGTTTTCAAGGCTCTCTTGACCATGCATATTAGTTAGAAGAAAGTAAAAAATTAAAACAATCCCAAGCTATTTGAGTTTTAATAGAAAAGAAAGCAATTAAGAATTATTCTGTGCTTGCAATAGTTAGTGCAGTTAAAGAGTATGCAAATAAAAAGTTGAATCTTGGCATGAGCATAAAGAAATTGAAATAAAGAGAAGTTACCAATATAAAATATAAAGTCCATAGTCTTCAAAATACTTATTTAATTAGTGCTTCTAATCTAATTCAAGATATATAGGATGCAACTTTGTTTTTAGAAAAAGAGGGTTATCAAATTGTATTGTATAGAATTTGTCACCAATCTACTCATGGTCTTGTTTTTGCATATCCAAAGCAACCCAAGAAGCTTCAAAAGTATGGATGGTTAACTTTAATAGATTTTACATACAAAACAAATAAATATGACTAGTGTTTGTTTACATTGTATATTTAGGATAGATATAGTTGTTGGAATGTCAGTAGGCATTTTTTTTGCTAGTAATGAAAATTACAAAGGCATTAATGATAATACAGCAATTTTGTAGCCCTTGGAACCCCCTTTTTTTTTATTAGACCAAAGTAGTGTAGATATACATGCTGGCAAAACCCGGACAAATTCCAAATAATAAAAAAACAATTGCTATTTATAAAAGATTAAATCAAATAAATAATCTTAATATTTTGTAAATATATTATTTATAACTATAAGAATATATATGATTTGTTTAAATAAAGATTATTAATAAAGTTTTTGAGATATTAGTAATACTAGAATTTGGGATTTGGGATTTGGGATGACGGACAAATCCCAAACTATAGTAAGTCGGGATTTTGCCAACATGTATAAGTGTAGAAGCTAGAAGCGTTATAATAGCTTTTTTGGGTTTTTAGAAAGGTGAACAGGAATGTGAAGGTTTTTTTGCACCATATACGTTATGCAGACTTGAATGAATAAAATTTATGATAAGGAAACTCAGAACAAGATGATTCAAGCCATGCACAAGCAGACAAAAATCAGTTGTAAAATGTTCATTTAAAAATCAATTAATGAATGTTCTCTCCCTTCTATTAAAAAATATATTGCAAGGTACTATTTGAAAAATATTCACCAATAAGCGCTTTGGGCCCACCAATATTCTCTATTACTCTTGCAAGTAATTGACAAATGCTTTGAAATCATATTATAGCAAATTAAAGAGAACGCTCTCTTCTCAATATGGTTTAATCAGCACATATAATAAGATCGTTGCACTTGACTTGAAAAAACATTCAGACTCAGATTATATCACTTTTAAATTTTATGTTAAAAAAATTTCGGCCCTCGGTATTGATAATGTACCCTTAAAAAAATTCATAAGTTCCCTTTTTCAATTCATAAATTAATAGTTAATAAAATATTTGTCACTAATAATAGAGTAGAAAAGGGAAAATTGTCCAGTTTAATATTATGTGAGTGCTACTGCTTTTTTTTACAAATATATGCTTCCTTGTAAGCATATCTTCCATGAACAAAAGCATAGTTCCAAAAAATTGCTAACAATTAGTACTTGGAGGCAATTTCAACAATTATTTGATGAAAGTAAATTTGAAATTTATAAACACTATAAGTTAGTAAATATAGAATCTGAAAAAGACAAAATCGATAAAGCTGCAGAAAATAGAAGACTTACTATTAGGGTTCCGCAATTTGATTTGATCTTCAAATATTTGAATCAAATATTTGATCAAATTCAAATTCAAATTTGACTATATTTGATTTGATCAAATTCAAATATGGCCAAATTTGATTTGATTTGACAAATATTTGATTTGATTTGAAAATTACTATTAAAAATTCAAATTCAAATTCAAATTCAAAAATTTGAATCAAATCAAATTCAAATTAGGATCAATTTGATTTGATCAAATTCAAATTGACCCAATATTTGATTTGATTTGAATTTGAGGAACTCTACTTACTATTAATAAGTTGATGGAAAGAATATGCAACTAGTACTAGAATATCGAGAAAAAGGGTGATAAAACTAAAAAGACTGAATTTATTTGAAATTTGAAATGTTGTTTAGCCCAGTTCTAAAATAAAAAAAAAATAAAAAAATAAATAAAAAAATAGTTACATAATATTAGAGGAATATTCAATATCGGTAATTGTTAATATCATGAAATTGGTGCCAAACTGAATTAAGAGGCTTTCAAATATTATATAAAATCTGCAATTATGGATATGATAATAGAATGTATAGTGAATATATCATGTTGGTTATTGTAATGAATGTGTAATAGGAGTAGAAAGAGTTATAATAAAGTATTTGGATATAAGAAATCCACTGTCAAGAGTTAGATGAATAGTGTATAAAATGTTACTGATTGTTTTAAGATATTAAAGAGATTAGAAAAGGCATTTTGCAACAACACTCAAAGAAAATTCATAAATCATGCAATAAAAACTTAAAGAATTACTATAAAATCAGTTATAAGAATCCTTTTTTTTTTTTTGCAATATTTTGTGTATTAAAAATATTGATCGTACTATCATAATGATATACAAAAAACAGTTGTTAACAGAATTTTTAAATAAAAAAAAAATAAAATTTTGCATCTTTACCTTGGGTCTGATAGGTTTCTCAGAGTTTCGTAATTACAATATCTCTGGATGCTCATAAATTAGGTCGGCTGGCGAGTGCTGATCATGTGGTTGGCACCTGGCTTTAACAGTTCTCTATTTATGCTTATTTTTGAGGTTTTTTCCACAGATCTTTCTATTTTTGGTAATTTTATAATTAACCTGACCGATCTATATATATTTTGGGGTCCTGGTAACCCAGAAATTTTTAGTTTAACCCAGAAAAGTTTTACTTAGAGTTAATACCTCTATCTGGATTTATATATCCGGATATATACTATATCATATGATATAATGTGACATAGTGTTTTTATATCCGGATATAAATAAATCCAGATTTAAATTTAAATCCGGATATATACTATGATAAAACCGGATAAATCCGGATATAAAAAATATATCCGGATAGAGGTATTAACACGCATATACAAGTATATTTTCTAGAAATTTCTCTACTACAAATAGATGTTTTAATTTACATGCCACGAAGTTTTGACAAGGGTTAATCATAACCTTGAAAATTTTTATCAGGGGCATATTTTTTGTAACGAAAATCATATGAAAAATGATTAACATACCCTCTAATATAGCCTAATTTCTATTTTTAAAAAAATCAAAAATTTCGTTATATAGCTTTTTATTAATAAGGATTTATAATAAAATTTTTATATTTAAATTCCGTTATACGCCTATTCCGTTATATACATGTCCGTTATATACATATAAAGTTTTAAAAACTTACTATCTTAGTTTATGCTAGTTTATTACGAATGTACAATATCTATTTTTTTTTTAAAATACGCTTAGCAGTTAGAATATTCTGTATTTGAAATTTTGCTAACGTAAAATATATATCACTATTTTCACGTGACGTAGCACAAGCAAATATGAAATATGATTGGTGGATTAAAATAGCCAACCAATCAGATTCTTCGTGTAACTTCACATGCATAAAAAAATTCTAATCTTTTCGAAATTTTTACGTGTCCCTGCTCCCGGTATTGATAATTTCAAATAAAAAAAATTCGTCCCAAAATAACTCAACTTTGGGGTAATACATAAAATTAAAAATTTTTTTCAAGTGATGCAAAACAAATGGAAGTCAGTGTAATTCCTTTTAAAGGAATTTCACCATCTTTGACAAAATTAACCGTCACAAAATATTGTTCGCCATACTCGTTGAATGTGCTATTAATGACTTTACAATAACATAACTATTAACTTTATAATCGAGTTTACAGAATTCATTCATTGTTGCCGAAACTCTTTGTCTAACACTGTTATCAGAAACTTTGTAGATGGTGATGTTACCGGCTGACAAAATAACATCTATAATTAGGATGATGTTTAGGGTGGTCGTTGAAGAGCTGACATTAGCATTGATTGATGGAAAAGTTTCCTTTATAAAGAGATTGTCATAGCCAGCATCTAATGATAAATAAAAAACATATTAAATTTCAACTGATATAGTGAAAATGCTAGAAATTAATATAAGTATACTCAACCATCCGATAAACCAGAATCATTAGGTAACTGAATCGTGAGTAAAGACCAAGAAGCATTATTAGTTGTATATTGTGAAGCAAGTAGAAAAGTATTATTATCCATAATAACATTTGCACCAAAAGTAATTTGTAAGAAAAGGACTCGGAGACTTTAAAGGAATTTGTTTATTGTTGAAGTCATCATAAGCATATATATAATGATAAGTGTTATGATCATTATCGTCATAAAACTGTAAGTCCTAATATATAACCACCGAATGGCATTGTTTTTGCTCTCCATCCTTTGTGGGATAGTCCAGTTACATTAGGAAGGTTGTCTATTTCTCCTCCTAGAAAAGATGGCAATCCTGATTGGCTCAAATGAATGAGTATATAGCGTGTTGTGTTGTTGCTGTTGACGGAGACTATGCAATCAATATAAAACAATGTACTATCACAATAAACTGAGTTAATTATCATATTGGGTTGTGGTATTTGATAGACATAAGTCCCTTGTATTACGTTAGATAATTTGCACGTAAAGCTCACCACATGGAAGTAACGAATTGTTATCGTTATTATTAATTGTATCATTATAAAATGCCAAATAACCATTATTTAAAGTAGACACTATCGTGACTGGTGGATCAAGACCGTAAGCAACAGTTGTACTCATCACAGTTAAATTTCCAGAATCATCACTATATGATTATAATATTAGAACAAAATAATAATTGTAAATGTTATGAAAGTTAAATTACCTTGAATATTCAAAAAACCAACAAAAAAATAGTCAATAACAAAATAAAATCTAAGAAATCCATTACATTTGGCTGAATTGTACTGTTAATCCAAAAACCAGGAAAAGATACTAGACTAGTGATTTACAGAACGAATATTAATAATCTTTATAACATATTTATAACGTAAAATATTGTTTTACCTTCGAGTTTTTCCGTCCCAATCAATGACAGCTCTCCATCTATATAAGATGTAGGATCGGAAGAATCGGTAGAATTTGTCGCGTTCACATAAGTTACTAGAATGAAAGGTTTTTGTAAAGGATATATTGAAATAGGATTTACTATATTACGCAATATACTTGTATTGTTATTTTTATCCTTTAAATATACAATTATATTGTTATTTTTCTTAATTTCATATTTAGTATTAGTATTATTGAGTAAACAATAATTTATAGGATCTAATTTTAAATCAGGATCGATCTCTTTAACTGTTCCATTTCTAAGAATAACTCTTATACATAATTGCTGTTCTAAACTCATCCCCTGAACTTTTGAACAATCGG
>QKWP01000181.1:276233-286350 GCA_003550325.1 Gigaspora rosea | reverse complement strand
ACTATATCATATTCCAAAAGACGACCGTTATTGAGCTCATTATAATAAAAGACCTGTCATAAAAATATGATATGATTTGAACAGAAAATTGAATTAATAAAGCAAAATAAAAATTTATACAAATATGTGAATAAACATGGTGTCACCGTCTTGGTTCAAGTTGATTTTTTACTCGTTTCAAAAATAATGATAAAATAATATACTAACTTGAATAACGATTTGTGGAATATTCCTAAAAAAAATGTCAAAAAATGCACCACATATAATTGCACCAACAAAGATATGTTTAAATATATTAAATCTATTGATTTCCTTGTAGCGATATAACCTCTTAGTAAACATAGGTATATCTTTCAAAATTGTCAAATATTCATAATCAGTTGCTATTAAAATAATTAGCAGAATTACTAAACCTAAATATTCCTTGACCCATTTTTTAAAATCTTCACCAATAACGGGATCTTTAATTCCCTTATAAATGGTATAGGTTGCTATGCAAATGTTTGTGAATAATAGAACACTCAGGACGAGTACACTTCAACCGTGTTTTTACAAGAGTCAAAAGATAAAGTTGATAATAATTAGCATTAATTTGATAACAATAAATAAATTTATTTGGTAAAAATACCTTTGCCAGTAAAGCTCTGCATCATTAGAATAGTTCACAACAAAGAGAATTGTAAAAATAAAATTAGGAATGATTAATCCGAGTCTTAATATTGCAGAACTTATTGCCTCGATTTTTTTCGATTTTGACTTTTTAAACAAAGATTTTATAAATATTTACAATGAAAAACTCTTAAAAAATATTGATAAAATAAATATACCTTATAACTTAATATACGGACTAATAAACAAAATATTATATAAATCACAATCCCGACCGATATTAATATTTTGTTTTCATTCCATGCATTCGCTGTAATATGAAAATTAGTCACAAAATTTAATCCGAAAGCATTTTAGATGAAATAATTAACTCACTCGGTGTTTTAAAGCCATAAGATTCGTCTAAATCATTTGTCACGCCAGAAGAGAAGGTAGTGATATTCTTATAAGCAATCATAGTATTTAAATCTGAAGATATCTCCGAAGCATTCCTTTTAGTTTCATTAATCATATCTATGCGAATTGAAATAACGATTTTATCATCAGATACTTTATGGAATCTATAATTTTTCGATTTATTTGATTTTAAGCGGGAACTATTTATTGGCACTTTATTAGCAATTTCATTCAATAAATTATTAATGTATTCTGATTTATTATTTTGAGGGAGTGCTAAGAATTTTTTGGAGGCATTTACGGTGAGACACACTGAACCCATAACAACTTCATCTACAAGAAAATACAATAAGAAACGTGTTAAGTACTTTAAATGTATATAAACATAATGCACATTACCTAAGTATATCTTCTGATCGTCTGGTAATAAAAGTCCAAAAAGCTAAAGCATTTAATAAAATTTCAAAACCTAAATTTAGATGATAAATTAAAAATATTACCTGTTTTAAGAATCCAAATACCATCATGAATTCCTTTTAGAGGACTTCCATATAAAATATCCTTGACAAAATTATTATCCATCGTCACAAAATATTGTTCGCCATACTCGTTGAATGTGCTATTAATGACCTTTACAATAACATAACTATTATTAACGTTATAATCGATTTTACAGAATTCATTCATTGTTGTTGAAACTCTTTGTCTAACACTGTTATCAGAGACTTTGTAGATGGTGATGTTACCAGCTGACAAAATAACATTTCTACTTAGAGTGATGTTTAGGGTGGTCGTTGAAGAGCTGACATTAGCATTGATTGGTGGAAAAGTTTCCCGTATAAAGGGATTGTCATAGCCAGCATCTAATGATAAATAAAAAAATATTAAATTTCAACTGATGTGAAAATGTTAGAAATTAATATAAGTATACTCAACCATCCGATAAACCAGAATCATTAGGTAACTGAATTGTGAGTAAAGACCAAGAAGCATTATTAGTTGTATATTGTGAAGCAAGTAGAAAAGTATTATTATCCATAATAACATTTGCACCAAAGTAATTTGTAAGAAAAGGACTCGGAGGCTTTAAAGGAATTTGTGTATTGTATAACTCATCATAAGCATATATATAATGATAAGTGTTATGATCATTATCGTCATAAGCTGTAAGTCCTAATATATAACCACTGAATTGCATTATTTTTGCTCTCCATCCTTTGTGGGATAGTCCAGTTACATTAGGAAGATTGTATATTTCACTTCGAAGAAATTGCAATCCTGATTGGCTCACCTCAATGAACATATAGCGTGTTGTGTTGTTGCTGTTGACTGAGACTATGCAATCAATAAAATATAATGCAGGTGTATCACAATAAACTGAGTTAATTGTCATATTGGGTTGTGATATTTGATATGGATAAGTCCCTTGTATTTCGTTTCCAGACTCGTTGTAGCTTATAATTTGCATGAAAAGACCACCACGTGGAAGTAACGAATTGTTATCGTTATTATTAATTGTACGTGTATCATTATAAAGTGCCAAATAACCATTATTTAAAGTAGACACTATCGTGACTGGTTGAGTATTATTGCCCCGAACTCCACTCATCATAGTTAAATTTCCAGAATCATCACTATATGATTATAATATTAGAGCATAATAATAATTGTAAATGTTATGAAGGTTAAATTACCTTGAATATTGGTCCCAACCACCAAAAAAAAATCTAATAAATCCAAATTTATTGTTTGCATTTGGCTGAATTGTACTGTTAATCCAAAAACCAGGAAAAGATACTAGACTAGTGATTTACAGAACGAATATTAATAATCTTTATAAAATATTTATAACGTAAAATATTGTTTTACCTTCGAGTTTTTCCGTCCCAATCGATGATAGCTCCCCACTCCATATAAGATGTAGGATCGGAAGAATCGGAAGAATTTGTCGCGTTCACATAAGTTACTAGAATGAAAGGTTTTTGTAAAGGATATATTGAAATAGGATTTACTATATTACGCAATATACTTGTATTGTTATTTTTATCTTTTAAATATACAATTATATTGTTATTTTTCTTAATTTCATATTTAGTATTAGTATTATTGAGTAAACAATAATTTATAGGATCTAATTTTAAATCAGGATCGATCTCTTTAACTGTTCCATTTCTAAGAATAACCCTTATACGTAATTGCTGTTCTAAACTCATCCCCTGAACTTTTGAACAATCGGCTGTTGAAGTTGATTTATTTCGGACAATATGAACGAGAATTGTTAATCCGTCATCATAAGTTTTAATGTCTGCTACAAGAGGTGGCGTATTTTGATCACCTAATGTAGTTTCCGTGTAATTAAAATAATTCAGCTGTGATTTCGTTGATGTCATGAATAAGCAAAGGAATAAATACAACGCCAAAAGTTTATAAGAAAGATTAACACTCGATAATTCCATCGTGAATTACTCTCATGTCATATCATAAGAAAAAGGTTGAACTTTTTGAACTTTAAAAAATCGAATACAGTGTCACACCCGAAATAATAACCTCTTAATCTAATTCAGGGGACGATCACGTTTTAAATATGACGACTTTAAACTAGATGATTTGGTAAGTTAGTAATACGTCGGTACACGACTTAACAAAGAGGATTTAGAAGGCTTGATTAGATAAACGCATATGAAGATACGAATAGTTGCAAGATAAGTATTTAATTTTATTTAACGTGTAGAAGATACGAATCTATTTTATTAATATAATGATTATTACAGGAATTGAGTAAATATACACACAATCGAAGGGCTCTAAACTAATTTATTCTAATTTAATCAACTCTTTAATTAATCAAATTATTACGATCGATTAATGCGTTTCACTCTCGATAAACTGATACTTAATGTAGCTACGGTGATTGATGATCCGGTGGTATTGGGTCATTTGGAAATGACTCGTGACCAAATGACCGGCTAGGTCATTTTATTGTATGGTTAATATCTTACCAATCACGTCAATTATTAATTGATGCAAATGATTTATGTAATTTTGTAATCGGTAAATTATTATTCACGAACTTTTTTTTTAAAAAAAAGTAAATACATTATTTTTTGTCTAGTATTTTTTTTCTTAATCACTTTATACCTGATATGATTCAATTGGACTGTCGCTTTACAACAGGTATAGTAAATGACAATTACCAAAATACAAATGCCACTCATTTATGGTCATTTGGGGTCATCAGCCATTTATCACGTGTAATGACCAATGACCGGTCATTGGGTCATTTTAAGAATGATTGTCACAATTCGAAATTGTGACATTAGAAGATTCGAATTTCCCGATTAGTTTACCCCCCCTGTAGATACTTAGGATAGATAACTTCATTTCTATTTTTGTATAATTCATTAAATGTTAGTCAAAATTCGTGTAAACTTGATGATTGACATATAATCACCCCTTATCTTCATAACACGTTAACGTGTTAGCACGTATAAACATTCTCAATAGCACGTCAACGTGCTAGGCTTAGTTGTACCATCACGTAGCGTGTTAAACAACACGTTAACGTGCCAAACAACACGTCAACGTGTTGTATATTAAATTCAAATGTATATAAACGAATGAATTTGACTTCAATAAAGGGATAGACCACGATCCAATACAATAGAACCCAATACAATACAATACAATAGAATACATTTCCTCGATTTTACTTAAAGAAAAATAAAGGAAGTAAGCTAGTGTAGTGCTGAAGAGACCTTTATTCGAGTAAATCAGAAACCTATCTCCTAGTAACTATTAGAGTTAAATTGGTAAAACGTATACACTCTCCCACCTTAATAGTTACACTATTGGGTCATTTGAATTTTATTGGTGGAAATAACAATTAATTAAAGCTTGATTAAATTATGAAATTCGAAGTCAACAATAATTCAAAATATTAAATATTTAATACTCACGCTAAGATTTGATCAATTTATAATTTTTTAAGTCCATTTACTCCAGTTCTCGAAAGTAATATTTACCTTTAAACAAAAGCCGGGTTGTCCTGTGCTAAATTACCGTGATTGATTTCAGAAACTCCGTGATCACATAACATCGTTAAGAAACATAACCATCGAATCTAATCCCGTGACCTCATATTAGAGCCTCGTGACATAATCTAGAGCTCTATTCGACCTGACCAGTCTATCCACGCCTCAATCGAAGCCTTACCATTGTTAGAATAGTTTAGTTGATTTTAATTAGTGTTACATACTTACACGGAGGGTTCATTTAGCCTTTCACAACGTACATACATAATGAGGTTTATGATACGTAACAAAACTATGTCAGATATTGTGCAAATTTATAGCAAAAAAAGATTTTTAATTAAAATTAAATTAGTAATAACTTCCCGTTTGAAGTCAAATTCATTCGTTTATATACATTTGAATTTAATATATGACACGTTAACGTGTTACCTAGCACATTAACATGCTTTCTAACACTACTAAGCCCAACACGTTGAGCGTGGGTAATACAAACCAAAAAAGGAACTCCGATTTTGTAAATAAGTGCGTGAGATAAAAATTTAGGGTCTTAAGGTTAGAGACTATAGGTTAGAGTGATGCTTACAATATGTAAAATTTCATTCCCGTCATTTGCACCAAGGTCGATTTAAAATATTAGTTTTCGTTTTTTTCTTCTTTTGCGCGTGTTCGGATTCTTCGTTGGGCTGATCTGGAATAATCAAATTTTGCTCTCTCCGATTGGCTATTACCTCTCCAGGAGTTTGTATTACCTGCGCAAATAAGTGGATGCCACGTTTGACGTGCTATCTAGAATTTTATAATTATTACCCCTTAAACACGTATCGTACTAACACGTTAACGGGCGATTATATGTCAATCATCAAGTTTACACGGGTTTTGACTACCATATCACTACTAATAACCCAAATGACCTTCAAATGACCCCGGCCATTTGCAAATGACCTATAATGACCGGTCATTTCAGGGTAATTTGAGGTCATTTAAAAATTTTTCAAATGACCAGGTCATTTACCATCACTGTTTTACAGAGAACAATAATAAATTATGATTGGCTAAAAGTTATTAGATAACCAATTAACCAGAGTTAAATGACCTTCTTAAGTCATTTGAGTCGTGAAATGACCAATGACTGGTCATTTGTCATTTGAGTCATTTGGGTCATTTAAAGTCATTTACCATCCCTACAATGGGTTGGTTGAACAATTCAACTGCACTCTATGTAAGGAGTTAGAAACTTGATTAAACAAGAGCAAGAGTGGGACATCTTAATGCCCTTAGTCTTGTATGCCTATTGTACTAGTAAATAGGCATCCACCAAGTTCACCCTATTCTACTTGATATACAGAAGAGAAGCCCATTTTCCAAACTTTAGAGAAGAAAATGATATACAAGAGAATATGTCAGACCAATTAACCATACTCATAGAGAAATTGTCATGTGCAGAAAGATGGCAAAAAAACTTATAATAAGACACAAAAGCAACAGAAGTTCTATTGGAATCGCAATAAAGTTCAAAGAAATTTTCAAAAGGGTGACAAAGTTTTATTATACAATGCTGTACAAGTTGGTTAATATACAGGAAAGTTTTTACCACAGTGGCTTGGCCCATTTATTATACATGCTTGTGTCATACAAGATGTGTAGGGATGGTAAATGACCTGGTCATTTGCCTATTTTGCAAATGACCTGAAATAACTTCAGAATGACTGGTCATTATGATCATTTAAATTCCAGGTTATTTGAAAATGACTCGTGACCAAATGACCAGATTTATTTGGGAACGGCCCGAGTCATTTGCAATCGGTGGGCCATTTAATGTTTGTGTATAATCGGATGATGTGCCTAGGACCCGACCCAGTCAGATAATAGTGTTTCAAGTCATAACCCGGGTCAACAGGTCATATAGAAGCTTACAAATTTTAATTAATATTTATTGAGGTTATGCATTTAAATAAGCCATTCGAGTTATGAATATTATCATTTAATTTTATAAATTTAACAACACTTAGTGAATATAAAAACATCTTATAATCTAGGTCTGAAATAAGTTATTTGAGTTTGATATTTACTATTTAATTTCACTTATAGAACTTAGTGGTATAAAAAACATTTATTAATCTAAGATCTAAAATAAGTTATTCGCAAACATTTGTCATAATAATCCACAAAGGATATTTATTAATTTAAAGTATTGAAAATAAGTTTCATAAATATTGATTGTTTAATTCACCATATTTGCATTTTTTTTTTTGAGTCCCGTATTATAATACAGTAGTCACTATAACTTCATTACATTTCATGGAACTCAATTAATTATTTACCACATTTCCCTTTTATAGATAAATAAATTTCATAAAATATGATGAACATAGGGTGGCTATTTATGTTGTATTCACAGATTCATGGAACCCAAAAAATTACGATCCAAATAAATCAAAGTTTAATAATCTAAGTATTATATTAAAAATTCTATTTCGCTTTTAATTTCAATCGGTAGTATTCATTAACCTAAACGTTTAAAATAAGCTATTCATAAAATATACTATTTATCACGTTAATGTTGTAAATATAAAGAATTTTTTTTTTTTTTTGGCTTTGACAGTCTCGTCGGTGCTTTATTTTATATAATACTATTATAATACTTAAATACAATATTACAAATTTACTATACTACAAATAAAAAGCCCGGCATCATTCGGTTGCTTCGCGAGTACCTAGATGCGACCTGTTGCACTGGCTTACGGGTAAGCCAGGTTTCTGTGTCAGCTCTGTCAAGAACCAAACCATAGTGGCTTGAAACCACTTTTAATATACCCCTCTATTGCCTTTGTCCAAAGAGAGTCAACTTCTCTTTTCCTTGATGCTTTGGTATTTCCTTCATTAGCAACATTTCGCTTTGGAACACTTAGTGCCGCAGCATTCTTCTTTTTGTCTTTACCCGAAAAGAAAGACCTTTTCATGCTTCTTGTGATTCCTGATCTTTTTCCCATTCTGCGACCCTTGTACACCTTTCTCTCCAGATAGAATCATAAAAGCCGTTCCGCATTGAGAAAAGAAAGATCTTAGTAACGATCCTAAGATTCCTTCGCCCAATTCCTCTGGTCTCCAAATCTTTAAAGATACTCTCTGGTAGCAACCCCTTGGCTAGATATACTCTACGCAGAGCTTTCTCCTTATCACTAAGCTTCATACCAAAGAGGATTTCTCTAAAGTCTCTTAAAGGCACCAGACTTCTTTCATCCGTCGAAAGTTCCTTCCAAGCAACCTCTGAGGCCACTGTCTCAATATTCTGCTATGTCGCCCTTAGGCTCTTGCACAACCCAAGGTGTTCAAGAGTTTCCGGCATGTTTTCACTGCACAGCTTGCAGCTAGTATCCTTGTAAATTTCTGGTCTTCGTCTGTCTAACTCCTGCAATAATGGCAGCTCATCACACAAAACTTTCAACCAAAATGCTAAAGTTTACCCCTTGCTATTGAGTTACATTTTACTCCTGATAGTGCGACCAAAATAATTGCCAATGAAATAACTCCTTACTATCTTCTTCTCGCTCAAGACTTTTGTAAGTACCTGAGGCCTTCCATTCCGCACCGATTTGGGTATTTTGTATTCTTTTGATAAAAGATCTTATTCTCGTTTCCACTACATAGTTTTTCTAACTAAGACTGCATGTTAACCAGTCATTCGTTTCTGGTATATTATCTACCATCATGCCCTGCCTGGCTCCCTTCTTCACAAGAAAGTCCGCCCTGTCATTCCAGAGATTGTTGTTATGGCTTTTGACTTTAATAAGCTCCAATTTAATCTTCTTTATTCGTAGAAGGTCCTGAATCTTCATTTGCACATCATAATTTACACCATTTTGAGATCGTATCTAGGTATCTTTTCCCACCTCTTATACATTCAATTGCAACAGCACTATCTGTATGAATTAAGACTATACTATCAATAGGAACCGTTAGCAGAACCAACCAAATAGCCACTAACTCTGACTTCGAGAATGAAGGCCAGTTTTTCAATTTGGCAAAACCCTCCAAAAAACTCCTTGACCCTTCACTATCTGTCTGTACCCAACCTGCACCCATAACTGAAATACCCTCCTCTTTAAATAAAGAACCGTCTGTATAAAATACAAATTTACCCTTCTCTTGACCTAGATTGAATCTAATCTGTTCATCTAATAAATCTCTTAAGCCCAGTTCAAATCTCTGCTTATTCAATATTTCTAGTTCTCTTTGTTCTACTGGTTTTAACCGCACCAACTCTTCACTAGCTCTCGAGGCAAGTTCCTTTTTAACTTCACCTTTTTTTTTATGAAGTCTTCGAATATCGGGACTATCCTTTTGCTCGATTTAAGTATCGGCCTCGGAAGCTGGGTAATGATGTCTTCCTTACGTACCTACTTCGTACACTTGAGCTTCTTGTTACCTTGTTCGTCTTGGCAGTTACATTCCAACAAAGACACCTTTCTGTTTTCTAAATTTATACTATGATCCTTATGCTCTGCGAGAACTCTTTTCTTTCACTTCTTGATAATTCTGTGCACTTCACCTGGGTTCTCCTTATCCTGGAGCAATATCCACTCTTTGCGTCTATCATCACTAGAAATTAAGCTCCGGTTCATGACAAGCCTTGGAATTTCCTGAGAGTGAGCCGTAAACTCCTCTTTTAATGCTCTTTCCCTGTGATTTTGGAGAACCACCCCTTCAACTACAGCAAACCATTTTGCTTTCCTTCCTTTTCTACTAGAACCCCGTGCCAACATAAGTTGCTGCCACAATATTAGGCTTTTCCCGTCTTTGGAGATGAGTTGATTAAGATAGAAGATATTGTGTTTTTTGAGCTCTTTAGTTAGGCCCAATGCGTCTGCCTTTTTTAACAGAGCTCTGATTGTGAAACCCGACCCTACAAGGTTCCATTTCTCATTATTGAAATGAAAATTCAGCCCTAGCTCCTTTGCTTTAAGCAGAACCAGACATGACAAATTACTTTTCCACGATCTATACAGATCCTGCATAGTAGCATTATCTTCTATTTCTTTTGTTAGACCAGCGTTAAGGTAACCCTGTTTAATTCTAATTCT
>QKWP01000181.1:235580-260097 GCA_003550325.1 Gigaspora rosea | reverse complement strand
ATAATTTAAATAAAAAAAAAAATAAAAAATATAAAAAATAAATTATGAATTACAAAAAAAAAATAATAAAAAAATAATATACCTACTTGGCTGTTCTCTCATACATGCTTATTTCAGTTTATGATGAAACGATTCAAGAATCGAATCAATATTTTTTACATTAATTTTCGACTAATAGGAACTTGGCAAGGGTATAATTTCGAATTTTGGTTCAAATTAAACTTAATTTAGACCAAACTTCGAAATTACACCCTTGTTCATTAGTTGAAAATTAATATAAAAAAGTATTGATTTGATTCTTGAATCGTTTCATCATAAACTGAAATAAGCATGTATGAAAGAACAACCAAGTAGGTTTATTATTTATTTTTTTCTTGCTTTTTTTTTATTTTTTTTTTTAATTCAGGGGTTTTTTTTTTATTTTAAATTATTTCTATTTTATTATTTTTTTAATACCACATTATTTTACATTAATTCCGCAATACCCTAACCCTTCTAGCTCTTATACTAATCCCACACTACCCTAACCCTAACCTATCTAGTTATTTTATTTATTTTAAATTATTTTATTTATAAAATTATTTTTTTTATTATAACACATTTTTTTAAATTAATTAACATATTATTTTACATTAATTTCGCATTACCCTAACCCTTCTAGCTATTACACTAATCCCATACTACCCTAATCCGAACCTATCTAAACTCTTACACAAACCCCGCGCTATCCTAACCTTAACCCTCTAGCTACAATCGAACCCACCTATAGTACCAGGTACCACAAATACGAGTCAAGACTGGTACGACGTCAACATGCAAATGACTTCAAGCGAAGACGACGACTCCAAGATACAGCACCGGTAAGTTCTTCACAATTTAACAAAAAAAATTCGTCAAAGTTAATTTTTCGATTAACACAACTCGAAAAAAGACTATATTATTGCTTACCCAACTCTAACCGTCAATTAACTTTGTAAATCTATTTTAACAGCACAACGTGTCCGCCGAATCTGTACTGCTATATAGTACGAGACGAAAACACCAATATACAATTTTTCCAAGCAAAGAAAACAACATACAGCAACTCCAAGTAATGGCATAAAGCATACCACGATGACACCAATACTGGTAAGCATACGACAACAACACCAACTACGGCGAAAAAAAATCTACAACGAAAAAAAAATTAAAAAAGAAAATATAAACAAAAAAAAAGTTATATATGTACCATTATGATCTGTGTAACCGGGGCGGGCCAATCTTGATCATAGATCGGATTTGCAAGTGACCCGGAAAATCTCACCTACATCCTGTATCTGTCAAACAAACATTTGTTTATATAAAATTTTATATAGTCGCCCAATCGTTTTTTGAAGATAACTCAGCATCTACTGGGCCAATTTTTATTATATTACCACCTTTAAATTCGTCATAATGAGCTCTACAACTTTCAATTAATCGGCATAATTTATTAACTTAGTAAAAAAAATATTTTTCCTTGGGTGATCATGGCATTTCTGCTATAATAATCTATATTATAGGTAGAAATGCCACGATCACCCAAGGAAAAATATTTTTTTTACTAAGTTAATGAATCATGCCCATTAATTGAAAGTTGTAGAGCTCATTATGACGAATCTAAAGTGGTGAGATCATCAAAATTGGCCCAGTAGATGCTGAGTTATCTTCAAAAAACGATTGGGCGACTATGTAAAATTTTATATAAACAAATGTTTGTTTACATAGAATTTTATATAGTCGCCCAATCGTTTTTTGACGATATTTTCGCATCTACTGGGCCGATTTTGATGATCTAACCATCTTAGATGCGTCTTGACGAGTTCTATAACTTTCAATTAGTCGACATGACTCATTAACTTAGTAAGAAAAATATTTTTCCTTGGGTGATCATGGCATTTCATCTATAAGTGATTTACATAGTAATTTGCATCACGTTATACTATGATCATGCATCAGTTGACTGGTGGATCATCAATTAAGTCTAAGCTACAATTTGGTTAAAAAAGGATTTTTATTTTATTTTAATTTTAAGAAATTATATCAATTTAAAGTTTAATAAAAAATTAAAAAATTTGGTATTTAATATATAAAAAAAAAGAAACATATATATTATTGTTGACCAATCACAATTAATTATATTATATTAGCCAATCAGAATTGAGCATTTATTTTAAAATTTGGCACAGGAATCTTGGTTTATGCTATCCTGCAATGTACTAATCAAATATAGAAATTATCATTTAATATAAAAATGCAAGATCTAGAAATCAATTTTTAGCACTAACTAGAATCTAATTTGAAATTAATTTTTGTGCACAAAAAAAATCATTAACATACTCTATCTTTTTCTTTTTTTAGATAAAAATTTTTATATAGCCCTGCATTATTTTTCTAACTAAATACAATACCTTCCTAAATGCACTTTTTTTTATTACTTAAGATGTTATTAGTGCTAAATGCATGTTCTATATTCTGTAAATGCATGTTCTCTTGAATAACATTTTATATTATACTAACCTTTCTAAATGCACGTAGCCAATCAAATTTTAGTATTTAAGATAGTTTATACAGGTTTGGTAGAAGTTACACAAAACTTAATGATCAAATTTTTAAAACAGCAATTTAATTGGCTCACTCTAAATGCAAACCTCCCTAAATGCACATTGTAGGCTTGTCCCTACAAGTTGCATTTATGGAGGGTTAACTATATTATATAAATTTGCTAATCAAATTAAAATTTACTTAATTGCAGATTTAGAACTACATGTCAAACAACAATAGCAACTTTTTTTTATAGTTGACTTACCTAATTTTATATATAAATTCATGCAAAAAAATTATTTAGATTAAGACAATTATCTTTCATTGCTAGTGCTAATACATCACTACCTCTAATCGACCAATCATATTGTTTGTTTTGATTTTACATTAAAGGAGCCTCCAGAAATTACGTAATTTTTGGGTGGGTGGGTGGGGTCGCCAAAATATCAGATTATAATTCTGGTCAAAATTTTAAAATTCTGGTCAAAAGTATAAAATTATAAAATTATTAATAACTTTTGATCTACTGGGCCAATTTACATGATTTAACTACCAAAATGCTCGTCTCGATGAGACAATTCTAACAAGCCCAAAATCGTTAAAATCTAATCACAGGATCCCATGATCGTTCAACTTTTGTGTAATTTTAATGGTGATTTTTTAGAATCATATAAATAATTTTTAAAAAAATATAAAATTTGATTGGCTAATAGAGTATCAGGTGTGGGTGGGTGGGTAAAATTTTGAAATTTATTAGTAACAAAAAATTACGTAATTTCTGGAAGCTCCCTAATCAAAACAAACAAATAGCGGCTAGATTAGGGTTAGAATTAGGGTTTGGTAGAAGCAGTGATTAAATGACCTCTCTAACCCAAAATTTTGCAAAGAATTTTTTTTGCTAAGAAAAAATTATAGTTTCTTAGTTAAAATTTTAAGTTAGAAGCGATTTTTTAAAAAATAGCTGTTTTGCTTCAATTTTATATTACACCTGATTCTGCATCCCAATTGGTTAATCAGAGAGTGGTAATGCATCGCACTGAAATGAATGATAATTCTCTTAAATTAAATTTATTTAAAAATATATGGGCCCTCAAAAGTAGAAACCAGACAATTTGACAATTTTTTGAAAATTAACCTGTTTGATTGATCAGGTGTAAAATTTAAAGCCCAAACTTTTTTACTTAATAATGAAAGCCTGATCACTTAATAAATTTTTATGATACAACGATTAAAAGCTTTTGACGCTATAATCTAAAAATAGATTTACTGAGATTTTAAAAGCTATCTACAGGTCTACAGATCTAATAATCCTGCTTAAACAGGTTTGTTAATCATGAATATACTATTTTTAGATTGTTTTGATCTTGTGTAACAAAATAGTTTTTGCCGATTTTCTCAAAACCCATGATCTGGCAAAATGTCTGGTTTCTACTTTTGAGGGCCCATATATATAAATCTTTCTTTAAATTTTAAATATATATTCTTTAGCATTTAATAATCTTTAATTTAAAGTTTTAGTTCTTAACTCAAGTAATTCAAAGAGAATTTTCTACTAAAGTTGGTTAATTCTTTACTATATTCTTTAAGTCAAATGAGTGACTCACTCTATATAATAATATGATTGGTTAAATAATTTTTTAAAAATATAAAAGATGCCATTAAGTAAAGGCTTTTTGTGCTCTAATTTATTTGGTAGATCCCAAAATACTTGGGGTCAAAAAAGAGAACATAGTATCTGCAAGTTTACTACAGTATTACACAAAGTATTATAAATTATAATACTTTGTGTAATAGTGAATTTGCAAATCTCTAATTCTCTTCTTTAACTCCAAGTATCTTGAGATCCACCAAGCTGTTTTTGATGATTTAACTTAGTGATTTGAACCGGTTGGGCAATAATCAGTTAACAACCCAAACTGAATAAATTTTTAGGTAACCGGTTGAGCAAATACTTAATTAGTTAACTCGTACAACCGGTTGAGAATCGATAATCAGTTGGCCTGTACAACTGTTAAGAATAAATGATATTATAAATGAGCAAATGTTCTAAAAAGTTCTAAAAAGAAAATGAATAAATATAAAAATCGAGCAAGGTTGAGACAAAAATTTGAGTAAAGATCTGATAATTCCCAATTGTAAAACGTGAAGTAATCTTAATTGGTTACAATTGGTTGCATCAAATATTTCAGTTCGGTTAATCAATTAACGAATTTTTCTCAGCTCAAATCACTACTTGATTAAGCCAGTTAACTTGGATAATTTGGTTGTTCCAAGCCAACCGAAATAATCTTGGTTAACTGATTATGCTCAGTTATGTTGGGTCAGTTAACCAGAACCCCAAAGAACTCTAATATAACTTAGAGGTTACTAAAAAAGAAAATTTTGTATAAAAATTCATCAAATATTGCATTTTTATATAGTAAATTTTTAAATTTTGGTCTATTTTATACGCCTATTTGGCTGATATTATACAAACTCAGATCTGAGTTGTATCAGAGTTCTTCGGAGTCCTAGTTAACTGATTGACAATTTTGTTACCCGGTTCAAGTCACTAATTTAACTAACTTTGGAATCAGAAAAACCTTCTCTTTAACTTTTAATTAGGGTAGAGTTCCGAAGTTTGATCTGGGTTTGATTTGAGTTTAATTAAACCCCAAATCAAACCAAACTCAAACTATAAATTTTATAAAGTTTGAGATCAAATCCAAATTCAAATAAAAAATAATCAAATTCAAACCAAATCCAAATACTATTAATTTGATTTGAGTTTGATTTGAAGTTTGCAAACTAGTTTGAGTTTGAATAACATAAATATATTTTTATATTTTAAACAAGTTACTTAATTAATAATCTACCTGTTAGGGGCATCCATAAATAAAGTTATACAAGAGGGGTTGGACAAACAATACCATTTTTTCATATAAATAGAGGAGGTCAAAAAAATATAACATAATTTTTTTAGAAAAATTGTCTAAAAACTGAATCAATGGTCCAAATTTAATGATTTTGGTACCATTCGATTCATCTCGTTGAGAGGAGTCAAATGGTACCAATTTCATTTTATTTGAATTACTGGATCAAAAATTATTGGGCAAAAACTATTGGTTATATCTTTTTTTATAAAATTACTATATAACCAATAGTTTTTTGTGAATATCTTTTGATCCAGTAATCCAAATGACATGATTTTGGTATCATTGGATTTGTCTCACTAAGACGAATTGAATAGTACCTAAATAATCCAAATCAAATTACTGTGTCACAATATATTCAAGTTTTTGTAAAATTTTATATATAAACATATGGATTTTGAAAAATTTTTTTATATAGTAGAAGAGAAGGGGTCAAGCATTACTATGAGGGAGTACATAACGTTATTTATAGATACTTCTTTAACTGGAGAGTGATCATAGATAAAATATGGCATGCTTTTATTTAAAACTTTTTTCTTACTAAGTTAATGACTTGTTGACTAATTGATAGTTGTAGAGCTCATCGAGACACATCTAACAATGGTTAGAGAGGCGCCAGAAATCAGCTGATTTCCTAGGGGGGGGGGCTGAAAAACTGGAGATTTAATATAAAGACCTGACTAAAATAGGGGGGTCAAAATTTTGGCCAAAATCGAATTAGCTGATTCCTGTCCTTGCTCTTAGATCATCCAAATCAGCCTAGTGGATGGCGATATATCGTCAAAAAACTATTGTCCAACTATATAAAATCTCCATATAAACAATATTTGTTTATATAGAGATTTTATATAGTTAGCCAATTGTTTTTTGATGATATCTCACCATCTACTGAGCCGATTTGGATGATTTAACCACTGTTAGATGCATCTCAACAAGCTTTACAGCTTTCAATTAGTTAACAAATATTATTAACTTAATAAAAAAAAAAGTTTTAAATAGAAGCACACTACATTTCGCCTATAGTAATTTTTATATAATCTGCATTACATTATACTATGATCACTTTCCAGTTGATTGGTGGATTATTGATTAAAATATAAAAATATATTTATATTATTCAAACTCAAACTAGCTTGCAAACTTCAAACTCAAATTTAAACCAAACTTAAATTTAACTAAAAAGTCTGCTTCAAATCAAACTCAAATATTTTTTTTAATCATAGTTTGGATTTGGGTTTGATTTCAAATCAAATCAAACCCAAATCTGATCTAAAGTTTGATTTGATCCGGGTTTGTAGGAACCCTAAATTAGGGCACAAGAAGCCTTTACTTAATGGCATCTTTTATATTTTTGAAAGATTATTTAACCAATCATATTATTGCTTTAACTTTACAGAGGTTGTAAAGATAAAAAATATATTAACTTTAAAAGAAGATTCTCTTTGAACTATTTGGAGTTAAGAACTAAATCTTTAAATTAAAAATTATTAAATGCTAAAGAATATATATTTAAAATTTAAAAAAAGGGTTATATGTATATTTTTAAATAAATTTAATTTAAATGTTTTTTTGTATAAATATATATAAAATTAGATAAGTCAGCTCATTTGATTTATATGTAACAGTATTTAGAATCCCTGTAAAAGGACATGTCCTATGACTGCTAAGTTAATGATATATATTAACTAATTGAAAGTTGCAGAGCTTGTCAAGATGCATTTAACAGTAGTTAAATCATCCAAATCAGCCCAGTAAATGGTAAGATATTATCAAAAAATGATTAGCTAACTATGTAAAATCTCTATATAAACAAACATTGTTTACATAGAGATTTTTTTTATATAAAATTTCTATATAAACAAACATTGTTTATATAAAGATTTTATATAGTCAGCCAATAGTTTTTTGATAATATTTCACCATTCACTGGGCTGATTTGGATTATCTAACTACTGTTAGATATGTTTTAATGAGCTCTACAACTTTTAATTAGTGGACATATATCATTAACTTAGTAAAAAAATTTTTAAATGAAAGCACATCATATTTTATCTATAGTAATTTTTATATATAATCTGCATTTATTACACTATGATCACTCTCCAGTTAACTGGCAGATTATTAATTAAGCCAGATGATTATTCAAAAAATTTTGCTTATTATTATATTTTGAAAATATAATATAGCAAATAGTCATACTAGAAAACAAGTGATATATAAATATTACAAAGTGATAGTTATGCATTTTTAATACAAAATTTTATAACTAATTGGATAATATATTAGATATATTAAAAATGTAAATTTAAGTATTTAAATAATATAATATACAGTATAACTATATCAAGCTCATTTTCAAATATCAATTTTACAAAATAAAAACAACAAAATATATAGAAAAGAGTAGTAATACAAGATGAGTTCCAAAAGAAATAAATAAAAAGGAGTACAACAATAGAAATAAAATGAGCCAAATGTACAAACAAAGCAGCAGATATAATATATAAAAAAACAAATAGCAACAATACTAAAATATACAAAACTTAACAGCAAAGGACTTTTTTTAAAAGAGCAGAAAATGTTCTCAAAGGGACAGGAGAAGCAAGTAGAAGCAGTCAAGTACAAAATATACACAAAAGAAAAAATATGATGGGCTAATACAACAAATTCATATGAAATAGATGAAAGTACAAATGACAATACAGTCAAACCCCGCAATAGTTTCGTGCCAAAATTGGACTTTCTATGTGCCTATTGCGAGATTGTGACTAATGCGAGCTAAAATTTATATATAGTATATATAATTAAATAAAAAAATTAAGGTGACTATAGCGAGATTGTGACTAATGCAAATGTGACTATTGCGGGGTTTGACTATAGTATGACAATGTTATGTTTAATATGCCAAAAGATGATCAAAATAGCAGAAATAGCTTACCCTTATCAGAAAGTGAGATGACGTCATTACCACAAAAGAAGTAAACAAACAACCAAGTAAGAAGGTCCCAATCCAAACAATGACAACAATCCTGAATGAAATTGGAAAAGCTAAAGAAATCGAGATAAACAACAACTATCATGTGATAAGTGAAATGAAAATAGATGAAACATATGAAAAGCAGCCAAAAAAAAAAGCAAAGAAGAAGAACTAACAAATAGACAAATATCATACAGTGGAAAGATCAAAAAGTCCCTACCCCAGACACAAAAAAGAAGAAAATTCAAAGAGATTGATATGCAATGGACAAAACAAGTTATGAAAAAAATAAAACAAAATCTAAAAGAACCATTTAACGAAAAGAAATGAAATGGTACTATAGAAAAATTCTAGAAGCACTAAAGAATAAAGAGCTGCTATGTAAACTAATTATACACAAAATGCAGACAGTCCCAATATTGCACGAAATGCCAATTGCAATAAAGCTTAAATTCAAACACCTGAACAAGAATTTTTTTTGTACCTTTACCAAAAATACGAAAATAGCACCTGCATATCAAATAGTATTCGAAGCAATAATATACAAAGCAATCCAAAATTACAAAGAAAAACACAGTATTACTATTACAAATAAAGAAATAAGAAATCAGATCAATAGCAAAGTCAGGCAGAAACTGGCAATTCAACACATAACTAATAGCAGTTTTAAAAAGAACTTTCAAAAAATAATGAAAATATTAAATTATTGTATAGGTTTTATAAAACTATCTGATGGAATACAAGGTGACATTTTGTAGAAAATAATAAATAAAGCAATTCAACATACTCTAGTATGGGCCGGTGCAGAAAAATTTGTACCTCAAAAAATTTCATAATTTTGATACTAAGAAAAATTTTTTTTTTGATTAATTATTAAAAATTTTTTATTATCAAATAAAATAGGTTTTAATCTAACTTATTATAATATTTTTATTGTTTTAATATTGTTTTATTTTAATAATTAAGCATGTACAATTTACTGTATTTGAAAAAAAACCAAAAAATTTTTTAAAAAAAAAAGATATTTTAAATAATTTCGCAACCAATATGCAGTTCTATAGGCTGATACTTCACAAGTGCATTAATGTGCATATGATAAAGATATAGTTAAAATTTAAGCAAAATTGGATCACTGGTTGTGAAGAAATTAAGCTTTAAAGTGAGGTAATTTGATTTTTTTTACTATATATGCGTATATATAAATTACTAAGTAAATTATATAGTAAAAAAAAAATAAGTTACTATTAATAAATTTTTTATTTTATCAATAAAATAATCAAAAAAATTTTATTTTTATCAATCTGGTAACCTAATAAGTATATTAAATTAAAAAATTAAAAATTAATTTGTATAAAAAATATTTTAATCAGAGCTATTTGAGGTACAAATCTTTTTGCACTGGCCCATACCACTCTCTAAAAAACCCAAAGATATACTTAAAAATGTTAGAGAACTACTTCTATTCAAAATTCTAATAAGAAATAGAAACAATTTGAGAGCAATATTAGCAGCTTTGAGGAAAGTGTACGCTTTCATACAACTACCAAAAGAATGCTTTACAGTACTTGAACCCCTACCAGAAAACCCACAGGATTTGGTTAATAAAGTAAATGGCCTATTCCTAATTATTGAAAGGAGAAATTTAAAAAAAATATACGGATACAAACAATGACTAGCAAAACACTATAAGTGGGAAGAAATTTACTAGAATCATACTTTAAACTATCTAAAAAAAAAAAGTCACTGCCATTAATACTACAAGAGCTGGACTACAAATGCAGAGCAATGTTCTCTATAGATCTAACAAGATTAAACAAGCTCATAAAAAAGATTGGTGATATGCTAAGAGAAACATATTACTTCAAGTTCATACCCAATGACTACTTTATACAAAAGCCTAGATTACCAAGTGACACAAAGAAGATAATTACTGAGTCCAGATATAATTTTCTAATAGAAGATAAAGAAGAAGCAAAACAGTTCGTAAGAGAGATTTCAACAAGATATAGTTTCATACTCTCTCTATTAAGCAATATTATAGTCATAAATCTAACAAAAAAGCCAGAACTCCCTTGGGACTCCAGAAAAGTTAAAGATGTCAATCTAACAATACCCATTACTTCAACAAAACAGTTAGTGAACACAGTGAAAACTTTAAGACTATTATATTACTTCCATAAGATCCCTAAAATATAAATTGAAATGAGAAAAGAACAAAAATAATTTAAAAGAACAGAGAAAAGTCAAAAAGAAATGAAAATAGATATGTCTGAAACTCTAGACGAGATACAGAGTTACTTAGAAAGAAATAGTATTAGTAAAAAGATAATAATCATACCAATTACAGAATAAGAACAAGTTAAAAGCACAATTCAGAAACTGTATAAAATCTTCATATTTTCAAAAGTAATACAATTTATATTCAAACTACTATCTCTTTTTGAGACAACTTGGAACATAATCCCTTAAATTAATAAGTCTATGAGTAAAGACAATACAGGAAATAATACAGACAGAATAAACAAAAGAAACTACGAGTGGACAAGTGACCAACAACCAAGTATGCATGGACAAACAAAAATGAAAAGCCAAAAGAATCTACTGGACAGAATAAATATACTAACACATAATATGCAAGTGTTAAACGATGTATTAAAATACAGAGTATAATAGAAACATGGCACAAAAACAATTTTCACATAGTGGGAATGACAGAAACAGAAATAGTGGAATTAAGCAATCATAAACTATATTTGACAAATCCATACTATAATGCATATATAGCAAAAACAATGAAGCAACAACAAATAAGCAGAAATCAAGTATGGAATTAGGAATAGCAGTCGTAAAAACCCTGCAGCCATATATACACAACATAATATTGGTATCTGCAACTGCTATAGCAATTGACTTCTTTTTTTCAGGCAATCAAAAAGCTAGAATAGTGTCAGTTTATCTTCCAAGTACAAATAAAACACTAAATAAAGACATGCAAAAGAGGGTTGTAAAATGGGCAAAATAGAAAGTCAGATAGATAATATCTATGTACTTAATGATATAATACCAAGTATAACAAAATCAGTAATTAAAAGTACAAAAGAATTACGAATAGTGATTATGCAATTATAACAATAGAGTGGCAACCGTTAAGAGAAGTCAAGCAATACTGACCAAAAAAGAAGAAAAGAACAATATATCTATACAATGAAATGACAAAAAAAAATGTAAGAATTTCACAACAAAAATTGAAATAGTAGTAAAGAGATTAGAAGCAGAAGAAGTAGTCAAAATTAATATGGAAGAGAGACTAAACAGAAGATAAAATAAAATAGAACAGATTATCAAAATAGCAGCAGATGAGAACATACCCAAAGCAAAAATTATGTTTAAGACTTTTTATACCTTCTTCAGAAAAGCAACTAAACTGCATAGTACACCAAGAAGAAATTAATACAATAATAAAAAAAATTCAAATAGAGGAAAAGTGACAAAAAATAGGCACTCAAAAGTAGAAACCAGACAATTTGACAATTTTTTGAAAATTAACCTGTTTGATTGATCAGGTGTAAAATTTAATGACAAATCTTTTTTACTTAATAATGAAAGTCTGATCACTTAATAAATTTTTGTGATACAACGGTTAAAAGCTTTTGACGCTATAATCTAAAAATAGATTTACTGAGATTTTGAAGCAATTTACAGGTCTATAGATCTGATAATCCTGTTTAAACAGGTTTGTTAATCATGAATATACTATTTTTAGATTGTTTTGATTTTTTGTAACAAAATAGTTTTTGCCGATTTTCTCAAAACCCGTAATCTGCCAAATTGTTTGGTTTTTACTTTTGAGGGCCCAAATACTACAAAAAAAAATGAAGAAATTAGCGAAGTAGGTAGAATGGATATTAGAATAACCCTAGAAAAAAGTGATACAGAAGAAGAAGTTAGAAGAAAATTGAAAAGCCTAAAAGGAAGTCAAAAGGCAATATACAAAGCAAAGAAGTTGGAAAACAAGTTTGCTTATAAGCAAAATATAGAAAAACGTATCGAAAGAAGATATAAGGACTTCATAGTTAATACAAAAAAGATGATCAATAGTATACTACAAAGACATAGAGCACTGATTATAATAAACAGCATTGTACATGGAAATCATATGATAACCAAATCTAGAAAAATCAAACAGGAAATAAAAAAACATTTTAGAAAGCAGACCAAATATAATCCAAAGAATGAAAAAGCATGAGAAGCCTGGAAGAAGGTATAAGAACTAAGTAAAATGATAAGTAGCTCTTGGTATGATGGAATTGAGAAAAAAATAAAAATAGAAAAACTTAAGGGAATAGTAAAAGAAGCATCTACAAGGAAAGCAATGGGACCACAAGCTGTATCTAATAAGATGATTAAAAGAATTGGCAAAAAGTCAGGCTATAAAACTAGAGATCTTAAACGCTTGCTTAGAGTTACAAAAAATACTGAAAAGCTAAAAATGAAGTAACATTTATCTGATAGCAAAGAAAAAAGAATTCCCAGAGTTACTAAATAAAACATACCCAATAATCCTGATTGAACACATCTGGAAAATATTAATGAAGATATTAATGAGAAGACTAAACAGAAAACTAAGTAGATATCCAATATTGAACGAAAACAACTATGTAGCACTACCACACATATCTACAAAATGCCAATATCTGTGATAACCCATATATTGGAAAATGCAATGGTAAATAAGAAAGAAATGTGGTTACTCAGTCAAGACATATTCAAAGCATATGATTCAATTTATATACCCTTGTTAAGAAAAGCACTTAAAAAAATTAAGGTACTGGCTAGTATCATAAATCTAATAGAAAATATTTTTTCAAAAAAAAAAAATGCCGTTATTACGAATCTAGAAATAATAAACATATATGATATAGAAGATAGTATAGACCAAGAGGAGATGTTGGCACCATTGTTATGGCAGATATATTACAACCGTTATTAGAAATGATATACAGAAAAATAAAAGAATACACAATAGAAGTGAAATACTATGAAAATGGTATTAGAAAAATGAATATATGTAACAGACCCATAGTGGCATATATGGATAACACCATATAGCTTGCATAGTCAAAGGAAGAAATGCAAACAATAATTAAGATAGCAACAGAGTTCTTCATAATAACAAATATCAAAGTAAACCCCAATAAGTCGATATTAATGACAAAAAACACAAAAGATAAGAGTCCCAATATAATATTCAAAGAAGTCAGAATAGAGACAATTAGACCAAAAGAAGCATATAGAATATTAGAAAGCTGGTTTATAGCTAGGTCAAGTAATAATCCTATAGTACAAATAATTCAAGAGGAGACAGAGAATGCAATAAGAAGACTGAAGAAATCAAGAATAACAGAAAAACAAATGGTGTACATTATCAACATGGTAATTTTGGCAAGGCTGGCCTATAGAATACAAAATATAGTGCTTCCGAAAGCAGTATGCAACACTATAACAAGACAATACATAGTAGTAGCAAAAAACAAAGCAGGAATAACAGTAACAATACCGAACTCAACAATGTATTACTATTAAATATACAGATTAAAAATGGTTGAAGAAAAGCAGATATTGTAGCAAATATTGATATTGTATAAACAATTAAATTATAAGAATTTCCAAAATTTAACATTAAAAATAAGGCTACAGCAGATACAAAATTTCGCAAATACAAATCAGTCAATATTAGAGCATTATGATTACCGTATATTCCTGAAAATAAGCAACCTTTTTGGGCAAAAAATTACACAAAAAAATGAGGGGTTGCTTATTTTTGAAATATTGAATTTTTAGAAAAATTGAAAAACGTACTAATAGAAAGTTGTCCAAATGACACCAAATTTTTACTGTAGGTGTATTTTTATGTGCTAAACGACTTTACTTAATCGACTTTTTGAAGTTTACTTAGTAAATAAAAAGTTTTATATGTAGCAACTGCCAACACATTTTTTGAAAATTTTGAAAAAAATCAGAGGGGTTGCTTATTTCGAAGTAGCTTATTTTCGGGAATCTACGGTATATCTTAACATATAAAGAAACAAGATGACAATAGCAAGAGTGTTAAAACATTTAGGGACATGAACATAACAATTGTAAAGAATATACAAAATAGATGGCCTAAGCAACTAGAAGAAAAAGGCAATTCAATAAACAATGTACTAAAAAATATAGAAAATAAAGAAAAGATAAAAACAAAATAGAATAAGATGGAATTAAAATATGTAGAGCAATGTACAAGAAGAGACAATAGTGCCACATTGGAATAGCAATATCTGACACAAATAATATCAAAAGCAATAAGAGAAAGAAAGCCAAAGTGGTATAAAAAGATAAAAAGAGAAATAGAACAGAATCACATGACACTTTAACAAACCCAAATCTATGGACAATTAGAGAAACACCTGAAAAGGTCCAATTGGGCAATAGAAAATGCACAAACTGGAAATTATATGGGAAAATAATATCGCAAAGGAACAAGAAGCCGTAATAAACTATTGAATTAGAAATATCTCAAAAGAGTCAATAAAACTATGCAAAGACTACCACCAGAATAACTCTAAGCTAAACAAAGAAAAATATACAAAAAGATTCAGATACAAAGATTAAAGAAGATTATGATAGATAGTAAAAAAAGATTAAAAGTACACCTGCTAAATTTAAAACAATACAAAGAGAAAACGTTAAAAAGAGTAAACAAAAGCAAGAGCCAAGATTCTTTAATGAAAAAACAATAATTACAAAACAGGAGAGATCAAATAAAGTGCTAGATAATATGGCAAACAGGTTATAGGGAATAAAAGAAATAGAAGTGAAGATAAAAATGCATAATACAGAAAACAACATACAAAAAAAGAGTGTAGTTTGTTGTATAAAAAAAGTAAATATGCAATAGAAACAGAAGTGGAAGAATGGCCATCGAACAAAAAGAATTTCATTATAGCATTAGTGCAGATTACAGTAATTATATCAAAGAAATGTAAAATAAAGATCAAAATACAAAAGAAAGAAAATCTATGTAAAAAGGCGAAACAGATTTATAACATAGAAACACATGAAACAAGAAAAATACAAGACAATACAAACTGAGCAAGTTGGTTAACTTGGAAAACCATAAGCATACACAAGCACATGAAATATGAGTTCGAATCAATAGAGAAAATAAACTTTGATAACAAACAAGAAAGAGAGATATTAATTGAAGACATCCAACACATGAGAATGAGATATGATACATACCTAATACAATGGAATAATGCACTAGTAGAACACAAAACTAGATGATTTATTAAACATATATTCAATATACAACAAACGGCAAAATAGCAATTGCAGATGAGAATGCAAATATAGGAGATAAAAAAAGCGAAGACTGACTGAACAACATTTTTTAACTATATAAACTACCAGTGTAAACCAACAACAAAAAACATGAATCCACAATACTCAAGAATGAAAGCTTTTAAGCTTAAAATATTATTGGAAAAATTATCCACAAATGAAGTCAAATATAACCAAAATAAAAAGAAAAGAGTCAACCCTCAGTGCCTAGAGGATATACAGAGACTGAAAGCAATTATACTTGATAACATGTGCAAATAACCTAACAAGCTTAAGAAAAATTATAAAAAATGCTATATAAGTCGAGCTCTAGAGAAAAATGGAATTAAATCAGAGATAGTTCTAAAATAATATTCAAAAAACAATAACCAACTTCATCTGTATTACTAATAGAAAAAAGAGATAACAAGAATAATACACAGAATAATAAATATTAGTGAAACAAAAAAAATAGATAAATTAGTCAAGAAAAAAGACCAAATGAAAACACTCAAAATTTTACACAAGATAGCAAAAAGAATATATAAGAAAATTTGGTTGGCAAGACATAAGGAAATTGAGTCAAAAAAACAACAAGAAATGAAAAAAACAAGAGAAATCAAAACCATAGCAGGTGAAATTTTAAAAAACACTGTAAAGATATAACAGAAAGAAACTAAAACAAAGATGGAAGCATGGGTAACATTGTTTGTAAAATAAAATATTCCACCAATACACATAAATAATTTATTAGACTAAGCAGAACTTTGGCCCTACTTAACAAGTATGGATTGTGGGTAAATTAGCCAAGTCTCAGTTTTTATAAAAAATTATGTAAACATATTTGTAAAAATGTAATTATGTAAAAAATTTAATAAAAAACTGAGGCAAGATCTTGCTTTAAAAAAAAAAAAATTTGAGCTAATTTGGGTTACTAGTTATTAAAATATCTATTATCAAATTTTAAGTAAAAATAGCAATTTTTTTTATAATATTATTATATTGCTTGCTATTAAATTTGATCTAAAATTCAATTTTTTTTATTGATTTGTAATTATATTTAGGAAAAATTATATATAGCTACTATTAAATAGTTTTTAAAAAAGTTATGGGCCGATTTTTGGAATATATAAGTAGAGTGTATTTTTTTAAAACTTTAATACTAAATAACTTTTGATTTACTAGTCCCTTTTAAATGATTTTACTACCAAAATGTTCGTCTCTTTGAGACAATTCCAACAAGCCCAAAATCATTAAAATCCAATTACAGGATCGTAAGATAATGCGCTGTCAAATAGTAACACACCTAGAGAGTGGAGTTAATTGGTTAGACCTATGTCTAACCAATCAACCCCACCCTCTAGGTGTGTCACTATTTGATAGTGCATTATCTTATGATTCTGTAAGGGGCATGCCATTTATTATGTAATTTTTACCATGGATACATGGTCAGAGGTAGTGATCACGTCTATATATTATATTAATCAATTAGAATTAGATAAAATGATTACACCATACATGGATAGAGGTAGCTACTAAGTAAAAAATATTACGTAATAAATAGCACGCCCCTAATTGGATTTTAATGATTTAGGGTTTATTGGAATTGTCTCAAAGAGACGAACATTTTGGTAGTAAAATCATTTAAAACAGACTAGTAAATCAAAGTTATTTAGCATTAAAGTTTTAAAAAAATACACTCTACTTATAAATTTCAAAAATCAGCCCATATGTATATGATAGTGATTGTTATATTAATATAATTATAAATAAGGAAATTAATAATAAAAAAAAGAGTTTGTTAAATATTGCTAGTTGCTATATCACAAGTTAATATAATTGGCCAATTAGATCACAGGATCTTGTATAATAAAATAAATAAAAAATTTAACTTGAAATTTCATTATATAAACTAGTTTTGGGCTTCTAATTAAAAATTTTAGCACTTAATTTTGCATATATATATGCTATAGATGCTACCAAAATTGATTTTTAAAAAAAGTCTATTTTGGATTTTCAAAAATAAATTGAAATTTTTTATAAAGAAGAGCAAATAAAATTAACATATTTATGTTCTTTATAATTTCATCTATTCAAAAAAAGTATCAAAAAATTTCAGGTTTTATTAAAATAGGTCAAAAACAATTTCAGTAAAAATTTTAATTTCAGGTTCCAAAACCCAAAATAATTTTATCATTATATAATATATGCACTCTCTAATCTAATCATATCAGCGGATCGGCATAGTTGGGTAAATCGACCAATCATGATCGAGGATTATCAAAAAAATTTTGCTCGAAAATTTATTATAGAGCGAATTTACACAAAAACGGCCTTTTTAACCAGCTTTGCATTTATAATTAAGTACGTAGAACATTATGAAATTCATGTATTTAATTATAAGCCAAAAGTAAATTAAAAAGGCCATTTTTTTAAAAATTAGCATCCGAATTTACCCTTGATAGTTACCAACCCATCTTACAATGCCCAACCCATCCTAAAACACTCGAGTATTTCAACAAACGGTAAAAGTACTTCTTTCTACAGCTTAGCATAGCTCTTTTATTGGATTTTTTTGGTTTTTTAACTTGTCCAGACGTTGAAGAAGCCCTTTTGTTAGTTGTAACAAGTGCTTCATTTGTTAGTTTTTCAATGTCACTTAGGAGCAAATTTTTATATAACAGTTTATTGAAAAAAGGCCCAATTATGCCAATCCACTGATATGTATAATAATTATTTAAAATATTAATCTGCAATATCACAATCTACTAAATTTATCAAAATTCTAAAAAAAAAAATAGATCTATAAAATTGTGTGATTTTATTAAGATTGTAATTATAGCAAGGGTGACTATAGTAAGAGCTGACTGTATATATAATTTGTTATGCTAAACAAATTTTAATTAATAATTATATATATATTTTTTATTTTATAACCGAGATCTTACTCATGTTGACTTTATTAAATTTGTATTATATACACGAGAAAAATACATTTAACATCTTTATACAACACAAAACTCGAACTTTACCCTTTAGCCCTCTGCTACTGTAAATAAGCATCCGAGGTACAAGGTTAACTGTACGGGTTATTTACCAATACAGATTCAAAATAAAAATTGTTAATATTAATATTAATAATTATATTTAATTTACTTAATAAAAAATTAACTTCTAATATATAATAACTATAATAACTAATTTTAAATATTATTATTTTTATACTAGTATAATATTATACAAAATTATATAAAGAATATAGTGATTTAGAGAAATTATTAAATTATCCCTTCAAGTAATAGATCTAGAGTTTAAATCCTACTAGCAATACTTTGAAAAAATAGATCTGTATTCTGATAACTGTTTGTTATTAATTGGTTGGATATATTATATGTAGTTTTTGTTTCACTATCTCAAATAAAAGCTTTCAGATATAGTTGTGTATTATTATATAAACAAATCTAAAGAACTAAAAAAACAGAAATCTATTTGGCAAGTTTTAAACAAAGAGATAACAAAGATCTTTGACAGCACTACTAAAACTAGGATATCATAAACTAGAGCTAGAAAACTAGAAGAGAATTTATTAATTTGCATATTAGAGTTATACTAAAAAAAACTATATTATGAAAGTAGGTATCAAGAAAAAAAACTATAATAGTATCTAATACCAGGTGAATGGCTCTTTCTGAACTAACTGGATTAGAAGTTTGGAATATATTAGTATAAAGGCCAGTCATCAGCAAATTTTATATATAGATATATATTGATTACTAACCGGATAGATATATATCGATACTAAATACCCCTGCCAATTTCTATCGATAGTGATAGTAATCAATATATATCTGATTATTAGATATATATTGATTATTATCACTATCGATAGAAATCGGCAAGGTATTTAGTATCAATATATATCTTACTCGGTTAGTAATCGATATATATCTATATATAAAATTTGCTGATGATATAGATTAATCGATATATATTCACATAATCATACTTTTTGCAAATTTTTAAATGGTTTATAGGTTTTTACAAGTTTTTACAAGTTTTCGCAATTTAATATAAAATTTTATTTTTTATTTATTATTATTATATTATTTTAAATTATTATAATATTTGCAAGTTTTCACAATTTAATATAAAATTTTATTTTTTTTATTTATTATTATTATATATTATATTACATACAGTCAACCCTCCATAAATGCAACTCGAAGGAACAAGCCTACAACGTGCATTTAGGGAGGTTTGCATTTAAAGTGAGCCAATTAAATTGCAGCTTTAAAATTTTGATCATCAAGTTTGTGTAACTTCTACTAAAACTGTATAACCTATCTTAAATACTAAAATTTAATTGGCTACGTGCATTTAGGGAGGTTAGTATAATATAAAATGTTATTCAAGAGAACATGCATTTACAGAATATAGAACGTGCATTTAGCACTAATAACATCTTACGGAATAGGAAAAAACATGCATTTAGAGAGGTATTGTATTTATAAAGGTTGCATTTATAGAGGTCTGACTGTTTTTATTTATTTATTATTTTTTTTTTCCTTAGATAATCCGGAGCTAGCTTTATTAAATTTAACAATTTGCTACGCTTTACAAAGAACAAAGCTTTACAAAAGAAACCCAATTACTATGGCCAGACCTTTAACTCGGCTTTCCCAAATGGCACCTAAGTATGATTATCGCACTGATGTTTGTCTATCAAGTATTCGCAAAAGGGCTTAATTAAATGTTAGTACAAGACTACGACTCGGTACTCAGCTACCTACTTCACTATTTAATCCTTCTAAAAAACTTCTTCCTTGAGCTTCTCATACAGAAGAATAAAAAGGAAAGATTAAATGGGGGCAAAACTATACTACCTAAACGAAAAACCTAAGTAAAACCAAAAATACAACCAAACGAAAAAAAAAATAAAAACAAAATAAAAACCAAAGAAAAAGTTTAAAGAAAGAAAGATATGAAGGTGCAAATAAGTCTACACACGATGATAAAAATTATATAACACCAAAAGGAAACTCTTTTTTTTTGTATTATATATAATAGTGAACTATGTTTGCGTCAAAACCAGGTAAGAAATTTCTTCACATGCTACCAAAATCCAAACACGTCACTACTACGTGATCTTGTTTGTTCCATATTAAGGATGCCTTCCCAATTCGGAAGGAGTAAATACTGCCGATCTTCTGGAGGGGGTAAGCTAGGATGCCTACATTTTGGCAAAAATTTCAAAAAAATCCAAGCGAGCAATAGACGTCCATTGAAACCAACTTGAAAGAGAGAGTTAAGTCCAAAAAACTCATTTTTTGTTGTTTCCCTTTTCTTAGCTACAGATAACTTCGTCGGCGAAGAATTTTTGTCTCCACCAAAATTTCGTCTAGCAAAACACCTCCAGCTAGCAAAGTCGCTTCTGGCTTGCATGCCGAATATACAAAAGAGTCCCCAAAGCAAAAAGTTGACCTTTGTAAAAACCATCATCCTGTAGTAACAACTATACATAAAAAAAATATTATGTACAGGCACTCTCCAACAAAAACTTTTGTTTTTCTTCCGTCGGCAAATTGGTCCAAGTGATCGTTGGTAAGAGTTTTGTGAATGTATTTTATTTATTATTATTATATATTATATTACATATTTTATTATCTATTATTATAAAAAACGACAAAAAAAAATAAACTCAAAAAAAATGAAAACAAAAAAAAATAAAAAAATGAAAACAAAAAAAATAAACTATTATATTCCTTATATTCGCTAATATTCATTTATATTTGCTTATATTTGCTTATATTCTTTATACAGTCGCACCTCGATATATTCATACTCGATGTAGTCACAAACTCGATATAGTCACGGATTTATTTTTACTGATTAATTTTATATTACTTTACTCTTTATATAGTCACAAACACGATATAATCACAGTCACTGAATTTTGTATTACAATGATTATTAGGTATATAATAAATTACCTTGATGAAGTCACAAAATAATATACCGTATATAATTACAGTATGAAGTATTACTGTATATTAGTAATTTGTGTTAAGGCTGAAGGCCGGGTAAGCAATAGTGATATAATGTTACATAATTATTATTATTAATTAAATTTAAAATAATTGAAAACCCACATTGTTATTATTATTTGGGAATGCGAGTTATTAATAACGTTCGAATCAGCTCTAATACAGGTAGTAAGCTTGCGGGTCAAATATAGCATTCAAGAGGATCATGTGATATGAGGTCACGAATAGGGATCCTAATTTTCTGCTGCGACAAACCCCAAATTCTTCCTGCTTTACACTTCGAATTATGCGAATTATGCGATAAATTTTTTAAAATTATACTACAGATTATGCAGATCAGATAGAAATATGTGAAATTTATCATTATAAATTTTTATCGTTATTGTTATTGTAGTACTGAACCCCATCAGTAACTTAACAATAAAACCACAAAATCTGTGTAATATAAAATTACGAAAAGAATCGTATTTACAAAACTATCTTTTGCGCCAAACAAAAAAATTCCCTGCAAAATTAGTATAAGGCCACGCAAAGTTAATTTTTTGTAATACATAACCCGCTGACCATTTTTTTTAAATTCAATCGTGCCAATTATTCCATTTTTGATATTTAATTTTTTCTAAGGTGTCACCTGATAGTGACCTTAATTTTCTGGAATTACCCGATAGAAACAAAAAAAAAATCTAAAATTTCCTATAAGCATATTAATTTACGATAGATTAATTAAAAAAAAAATCCACCCGCCGACTGAAATTTTGGAGCACTATGTTATGCAAAACGAAAAATTAACTTTGTGCGGTCTATATATGTTTTTTGTTAAATTTTTATACTACCCGTTATTTGAAATTCCAGATCTGATAATTTATGTTTCGTACAATCAAATGCTGCGTCCAATAGTCTGAATTATGCGCATATTATGCTATCGCAGATCCACGGTATTCTTAGTCACGAAATAGTTAAATCGATCAATTTATTAGATCAAAACGGAAATAGGTGATCGATTTAATTTTAATACAAAACGGGGTTCCTAATTTAAGGATAGCTTATGCGGGAGAAATAAAAAAGATTAAAGGATTTAAAAGGATGGATCAAAAAAGATTAGTGATATTTTGAATTGACTACGATGATTTGTAAGGATAACGAATTCTTTAAGGAAGGTAAAAAATTAAATTATAATGTATCAGGTAGGTATCCAAGATATTTATAAGTTATTGTATAGTGGGTAAAAAAATATCAGTACGGTAGTATGGGTATAGATCAGTGGATGGATCAAATATTTTTCAGATGTTTTAGGGCCGCGATAGTGGCCCTAAAACACCTGAAAGATATTTGATTCATCTACTGATCTAGAAAATCAATTACTGTGTATTAAGTAAAATTGTTCTACAACATATATTATATAATTTTTATAATTTTTTGAATAATTTTTATTAATGTGATTTTAGATTTTACGATATTCGAAAAAATTTAAAAATTTTTTTATTTTTTATTCGTATAATGTAAAATGTAAAATCATATTAATAGAAATCACTTGAAAAATTATGAAATTTCTAAATATAAGTAAATTAATATATAGAGCAACTTTATTTAGTGCGCAGTAATTGATTTACTTATAAAAATCAATTTTTTATATATAGCAACAATTGCGATCGATTAAAAAATATTTGATATAGTCACATTATTTTATTTTTTATTATTAAAGTGATTATATAAAGTTTATTGTTTATAGTCACTCCTTGTTATAATCACCTGATTTCTGTATCCCAAACCAGTGACTATATCGAGGTGCGACTGTATTTGCTATTTCTTGCAAAGTGCCAGAAAAGTTAGAATAGGTATTCTTGTAAAGTGCCAAAAAAGTTAGGTTGTTTTCTTGCAAAGTTTTGAAAGAAGTAAGGAATAAATAAAATAAAATAAAATTAAAAAAATAAGTAAAAAAAAAACAAACAAAAAACAATCTGAAAAAAATAACAAAAAAATGAAAACGAAAAAAATAAACTATTATATTTGCTCATATTCGATTATATTCAATTATATTTGCTCATATTCATGACTTCTTGCAAAGTGCTAGAGACATTAGAATTGGTATTCTTGTAAAGTGCCAGAAAAGTCAAATCATTTTCTTGCAAAGTTCTGAAAGAAGTAAGAGATAAATATAATAAAATAAAAGTAAAAAAAAAGAAAACAACAAAAAACAAAAATGTAAGCAAACTAAATAAAAAAATAAATGAAGCCCCAAATCTTTATTTCCCTGAACGTGATCTTGCAATTTAGAAATCGTCGAAGGTTTTTGCAAAGTGCCAGAATAAAATAAATTAATAAAAATAAAACAAAAAAACAAAAAACATGAAACGAAAAAATAAATAAAGTGAAACCTTGCAAAAACTTGCAAAAATTGCATTCTTGAATTTCAAAATTGCTAAAGAAATTAGTTATGTATTCTTGCAAAGTGTCAAAAGGCTGCGCAAAGTGCCTAAAATTATTGGATTTCTTGCAAAGTGCCAGTGGTAAAGTGTAAAAATAAAATAAAAAAAATTAAAAAATAAAAAAAAATAAAAAATAAAAAAAAATAAAAAAAAAAAAAAAAAAAAAAAAAAAAAAAAAAAAAAAAAAAAAAAAAAAAAAAAAAAAAAAAAAAAAAAAAAAAAAAAAAAAAA
>QKWP01000181.1:162830-227739 GCA_003550325.1 Gigaspora rosea | reverse complement strand
AATATAAAGAATATAATAGTTTATTTTTTTTGTTTTCATTTTTTTAATTTTTTTTGGGTTTGTTTTTTTTGGATTTATTTTTTTTGTCATTTTTTTTATAATAATGTATAATATATGTAATATTTAAAATATAATATATAATAAAAAAAATAAAATTTTATATTAAATAGCGAAAACTTGTGAATATTGTATATTTAATAAATTAAAATATTATAATAATAATAAATAAAAAAAATTTATAATTAAATTGCGAAAACTTGCGAAAACTTGTGAAAACCTGTAAAATGTTCAAAAAGCATAATTATATGAATATAATAATTATTATTTGATATCATATCAGATATATATCGATTAATATCGATATATATCGATTACTATCGATTACTATTATTATCGATAGTAATCGGCAGGGGTGATGGGTATCGATATATATCTTACTGGTTAGTAATCGATATATATTTATATATAAAATTTGCTGATGAAAATGTGTTTAGCACTTGAAAAAATATATAATTATATATTTTTTAGACAAATTTAATAATTATTGTGACAGATTAAAATGAAATCAGATTAAAATGAAATTTTTTCTATTTTTTAAGCCAAATTTTAAAATTTTTTAGAGGACATTTTTGGGCTTTTTTTTAGCATTAGGTTTAGGGTTAGGGTTATTACCGGTAATTGCCAATTCAGATAAGAACAGCAATATTTCTATATTTAGAATTGGTGAAAACAAATATATAAACAAGGTAGTACAAAATCTGAATCAGGCCTGTATATAAAATTTTTATATGATTTAAAGAATTTTAAAGATGTTTTTACTTATATCTTCTTATCTACTAGTTTGATTTTAATGAAATTTTACTAGTAGATGCACAAGAACCTGCTTTACAACTTTAATTATATCAAAAAATAATATTTACTTAGTACAAAAAAAACTTTTTATCAGGCCTAAAACAGATTTACTAATATATTGTTTATATATTTGTTTATCCCCAATTCCAAATATAGTAATAATATAGCTATATGCCAATCTTATCCGGATTAGTAATTAATAAACGAGTATATGGGGTGTCTTCAATTAAAAGGGCCCATTTTTACATTTTTTTGAAAAATGAGTTTTCGTTAAATTCATATAAATTTTGACATGATTGACTTTTTTTAATTATAAATGAAAGTCGAATTACATAATAAAAAATCAAGATAATGTAAAAAGAAAAATTACATGAGGCTGCGTAGAGCCAACACGTCACAAGTGTACCCGATAGTCACCTGCCGTCTTTAACCAATCAATATCGTGAAATTTGATTGATCCCGGATCAGTCCGAAAATCAAAACAAATAATTAAACTCAAATATCTCAAAATAAAATATATGTAAAAATGGGCCCTTTTAATTGAAGACACTCCATATGTGGATTTTATAAGCTTTAAAGGTGAGCAAGAAAGGTCCCCAGTTTTATTTTAATCTGATTTCATTTTAATCTGCCACAATTATTAAAGCCTAAACAAGCTTTGAACAATTTTGATATTTTGATATTTTTGAATATAGATAAGGCTAAAAAAGGCTTTAAATAGCCAAATATATAGTACTGCCTTCAAATGCATTAAAGAAGTTCTAAGCTATGGAAAACAGGATCCAGAATCCAGACTAACTGTTAAATAATACAAATACTAGTAAAGCAGTTGAAATTAATTCAAAGAGCGAAAGATCAGAGTTTAAATAGACAATACTAGTATGTAAATTGCATGTATGGCAGCTAGTATAAACCCTTAAAGTTGTAGGTATAGCTAGTTATATTCTTATTCTAGTATAATTGGCAATGAGTAAACTGATTAAATTCTATACTTCAAGCAGGTATTTTGAAACCAAAAAAAAAAACAAAATTATATAATTTTAACTATTTTAAAAAGTACTATAGAGTTTTATAATTTGATTTGATTTGATTTTGATTTGGTCAAATATTTGGGTTCGTTGCAGTAGAAAGGGCCGAAACTCGAAAGTATATAATTTTGAGAAAATAGTGTTTATTTTTTCGGGCTGATCCGGGTTAATCAAAAATTGTGCGATTTGATTGGTTGTCTATATCGGGTAATCTCGTGACGTACAAGTCATCTAAAAAGTTTTTTTAAAATATCTTGATTTTTTATTATGCAAACCAATTTCCATTTATAATTGAAAAGTATAGCCCATCTCAAGATTAATCCAAATCTTGAAAGAACTCAATTTTGATTTTTAGAAGAGTTTGGGCCCTTTCTACTGCAACGGTCCCATTTGATTTCAAATCAAATTAAAATCCAAAAATTTCAAATCAAATCAAATTTAAAATAATAAATATTTAATTTAATTTAATCAAATATTTAAAATATTTAATTTAATTTAAAAAATTTATAAATAAAATTTAAAAAGTTCAAATCAAATCAAATTCAAATACAAAATTTTTAATTCAAATCAAATTCAAATTAAGGCTTATTTGATTTGATCAAATTCAAATATGCCAAATATTTAATTTGATTAGAGTTTAAGCAACCCTAGAATTTTATAATTAGTTTTTTTGTTTAAAAGCTTTAGATTTAATGAGTTTATTATATAATTTTTAAATTGATATTATGTTTATTTAGCTTGATACAATTTTTTAAAAAATGTCTATAATAATTACAAAAATTATACAATATTCAACAAAACATATTATTAATAAAAGTTTTTAATTAAAATAATACAAAAAAATAAAATAAAATAAAATGTATTTAAAAAAAAACCTATAAAACTATAGCAATAGAGAATTACGAAATTTAAAGTTGGGATCCTATACTAAAAAATTAAAAATCTAAAATATTACTAAGGTAATAAACTTATCAATGCATAGTATAGAAGAATGGATAATATACGCAGCAATAAAGTGTATAAACTAAATAATACAACTATCTGTAGATCTTTGCAGGATAATAATTTTGGTTTTAGAAATATATTGTAAGAAATCCTAAAATGTTTAAAAACCTTTAGAATAAAAAAAAAAAAAGATTATTTTTTGAAACTATACAGTATTTTAAAAATTTATTAAACAATTAAGTTTAAAAATTTAAATCAAAATATTTAAAACCTTTAAAAACCTTACACAAAACAAAAATTTGAACTTTATGCCCAATTGATATTTATACAAACCCTATTTCGTCATAAAAACTATACACCAAACCTAAATTATAATAGATATAGTTATTAATAACCATTGGCATAAAGGATTATATTTCATTTTTTTTTATTTTTATCGTCATTATCTTATTATATTATTTTTCTGAATCGAATTCAAATGAATCCGCTCCTATTAAATTCGATGGCTTCATTTTAAAACGTTATGGAAAATTGCGGCCTATTAGAGGGTAGATGAATGTTCAATTCAATGAAAGAATTATATATTCGAATATTCGAATATTCAGTGAATATTTAAATATGCTATACTGTATATTCATATCATTATTATTATTACTATTATTATTATTACTATTATAAGCATTCAATATAATTTTAAAATGGTTATTATTTTTCATACAGTTTCAAGTACGTACGTACTTTCCCACAATAACACATCTGTTCGACCTCAATTTTAATCATATAGTTTGAAACACAAATGACGATGACCGGTTAAAATAATTAACCGAAAAAATTTTAGTTAAATATTTCAATCACCGATTGAATTCAAAATGGTTTAGTCAATTTCTTGTTAAATTGTGCCGGTCAAACATGAAATACAAATATAATTATCCGCGTCATTTATTTTTAGACACTGTGACAGAACTAAAATTTAACGGACAGTTAAAAAAAAAATAAAGATATTTAATATAATAGCGAATCAGTATAATACGGCCTTTTTAGTAAATTACTGCATCATGGTCGAACTTACCGATCCCGTGACCTCCGAGCCAATCTGTATTAGGATGTAAGCCCGATCAAAAAAGGATTCTTTTTAATTGTTACGAAATTTTAGTAATTGAACTAGTTGCAAAGAAGTCACATTAATTTCCTTATTGAGAGACTCACATAAATTAACCAATCAAATCGAAAATTTTTACGAAAAAAGAATAATTCATTTATTATTTTATAACGGTTTCGCTCGACACTAACTTCCTGGCTCGAGATCACGGGATCGACAACTTTTGCGTCACGACTTGATACTCAAAGAAGATAGAATGTCCGAATATATATTTATTATATACCGGTATATATTACTTAAATTCCAGAACCAATGCCATACGTAATATATTTACGGTTAATTAACTGTTAAATCAAAGAAATTACACGTAAATCCACGGCATACTTACTGGAATTAATTTAATGAATTTGTATCGTCATTAATATATATAATTATATATAATTACGATTAATTAAATCAAAGAAATTACACGTAAATCTCACACCTTACTTACATATATCAGATATCCGGTTAAAATGCGATCCCGAATGACCGCCAGTTTTATATTATTGTTATATATCTGATATCCATTAAATTTTAAATTGGATAACTGATCACACTTCCATTAATATCGCACAAACATATGCATATTCATAATCTGTAAATTCTGCAAAATCCGCAATAAATAATGCATTATCGGTTAGCACTGCATATAGTATTTCCAAGAGTAATTTCTCCACCAATGAAATCATTTGATTCGTGAATAATACCCGGTACTATCCAATTCTTAAAAATATTGAATAAGACCAAATATTTATGCAGTACTATAAACATTGTCTGCATCCAATAACAATTTATATATTGACCCGATTTAAGGGCGATAATTGTTTGACAAGCCAACAAAGATTAACAAAGGCTGCATCGTACAATGGTTACGTTTGGATTGAGTCGACTTATTGAACAAAAAATTTTTATTCTATTTATTTTTTTATTCTTTTGATAATAAGTAATAGCACATCATCATAAGGAAAGTAAAGATCAAAAATTACATATAAACAATACATAATACATTATAATTAAACCCATTAAACCCGTTTGTGCTATCTTCCTTTTTCTTTTTTCTTTTTTACAAAACTTCAAAGATAACAAGTAGCTTTTTTTTGATATTATACATTAATTATCCTAAACGATCATACTACCAATTTTCTTCTTAAATCATCTTGTTTAACTCTATGTCTTCCTTCACCACCTCTCGCTGCAGCAATATACATAATAGCGGATATTATCAAATATAAACCAGGATTAACATTTTGATAATTTAAAATAGAAACTCCACCAATGATGAAATATAGTATGATTCGTGGGATAAAAGATGATGCTACAAAAGTATTCTTGAAGGGGAAGACGGGTATTTCAATGGCAACAATTATAAAACCAAAGAAACTAAAGATGTATTAAAAAGTATATGTAAGTACCATACAATAGAGTCAAACGAATGTGCAAATTAAATAAACTTACATGCAAAGAATTGCAATAATATTTATTGGATTAAATATTGGATTAAGATCACTGAAAATATAAATAAATAATAGTATTGAGAATAAGATAATTGACAATCTATCAGGGAAGGAATTGTTGTTACAAAATTAATTACCTTGTTAGAGGTTCAAACGTAAAAATGCGATAGAACAGACCAAATATACCACCGATTGTTTCAACTACAAAGTTGAAAATTTTAACTTATATACTCAAAAAAAAAAGTTATGCAAAATACTAATATCTTGAAAAGACTTACAAACACCGGCAGTGAGAGCGATCAATCTAGCCCATTGACTCCAAATAAGTTTACCCATTTTTGCAATAAAATCGTTATATTGTTATATGTATTTTGAACGAAACTATGTGTGCTATTTTTTTTTTTTTTTTTTTAAAGCACTGCGCTGCAGTAATTTGGGAGACTCTCTTTTCGTTAACAATCGTACTTTCTGTAACCGGACAGAAAGTGAATAAATAAACTTTTATAAGGGGTGAAGGAAGGACAGAGAAGGGGTAAAAAAAAAAAAAGAAAGCTAAAAGGAGAAGACATTTTGCGAATACTTTATAAATAAATTTACTGGTAAATAAAAAAAAAATTGTACAAGCAAGAAACGTAGGGGATCTGTTACATCAAAAGCACTACAGTACAATATTTAAGGATTAAAACTAAGACGTGTTTCAAATATTAATTAAAATTTCCGAAATTGATTTACTAGAGCTTTTAAACCTTATTTTAGTCTGATCATCTGATCATCCAATAGCATTTTTAGTCGTAATTATGCACTAAACTTTTTAGACTACACGTGTAATTCAAATAAATTCAATACCATCCGTTTTAGATTAGGATGATCTCCAAACCAGATGGACCAGTAAGCTCAGATCGTAAATTAGATTCATACGAAATAAAAACCCATTTTAAACAAGTTAGTATTAGAATCAGAATGGTTGTACTATAAAACCATTCTAACAACTCTTTAGGATTAGCCGTTATTGTTAGTGTTATATTATGTGTCAAAATTTCGATAAGTTTAATAGCTGGGTGGTTTAAAAAAAATGTTGTTTTATACAGGATATAAATTTATATAAAATTTAAACCAGGCGGGGTCTATTTAAAAGTTTCATGTTATGAAAACCAATATACTGTATTTGCAGTTTATAAATAATCTTCGAATTATCGAAGAAATGTGTAATGTTAATGTTACTAGTGTGGACTTAAGTGTTACATTTGATATTCTGATATGATTTGCTGTAAATCATATGAGATGTCCCACTATAGTGTGCAAATTAACTAATTATACTTTGAACTTTTATATCAGGAACATGTTCTTAATATTGAATCTAGCTAAAATCGTAATTACAAAAGAATTTACGATTAGAGGTTGATCTAATGAATAATACAATATTTGTGGATATGTTAATGTGGTATTCAATTAAATTTAGTGAATAACTAGTCGCTTCGCAGTCGGTTTAAATTTTTATACGCGTAATTTTTTTTGATATTTATAGCTTTGTTATACATTTTACAATATTTATGTGTAGCATTCTAAACGTAACAGTATATAAAATTAGTAATTATATATATCATATATAAGTTTTTTACACACAGTAGTTGATTAGATGGGTTAAGTCAATAGAAACCAAGCAAATATTTTTTAATAACTTTTTTTAAAACTTTAAAGAATAGCTTAATAAAAACTTAACCAAATTTAATAAAAAAATTTTTTTTTTTTGCAAGTTTATAGAAATTTTTTTAAAAAAAAATATTTTAAATTTGATTACTGTAAATTCTCGAAATAGCGGGCAGGGGCGTTAATTCGAAAATCGCGCCCCCTAAAAATAGCATAGGTGATTTCGAAATAACGCCCATGCGCGTCCCGAAATAACGCGCCCCACCATGTACGTGCGTACATTAATATCACGTTACATATATATTTTAATTTACTTTATTACCGGTAATAAACAAAAATATTCTTTAGTTTTACCTATTCTTCAAATTTTAAGTAAAATAAAAATAACTCTGCTGATTTGATGTATTTTTTTAGGTGCTGTACAAGTTTACTTAGTGCATAAAGTTAAAATTTGTATATTATAAGATTTTATAAAATTTTATTAATAAAATTCTATAAAATCTTAAAATTCATAAAATTTTACTAATTAATTCTAAATAACTTATATAATGTTCCTAGGTTTAGCATGACTGCATTATGCAGCTATTCTAATTTTGGTGAATTTTCTGTATGAGTTTATTTTAGTAATATGAAAAGTGAAATTTGAATCTAAATATTATATATATATATATGTTGTTTAACTCTTTCATAATTTGCTCAACCAAAAGGGGGGTTATGTTAAATATAGATTTAAATTGGAGTGGCCTTTATTTTAAAAAGGATCATAATTGAATATTTTGTCAAATTACTAAGATTTTATACATGTTATATTTTATTTTTAGCAATTTATTTATATTTTACAAAAATCATTGTAACAAGTTAAGTTGCACTATAATGATCGATCCAAATATGACAAGTTATTAATAACTATATAGAATAAAATGATAATCAATTATAATTAAAAATAAGTAAAAGTAGTTGTAGCATGTAATCGGACTTTAGTATCAATAGCAACTTGGTACTTACTCTGCATATGTATTATGATTATTGAGCATGATTGTATGTTAATAAACAAATAAATATATAATGCAATTGTGTGAAGATTATTAAGTGAATTAGTTAGTAATTCATATAATAATTGTAATAATTATTATATAGTTAGTATTTTCTTTAAAATTTTCAAAAAATATAAAATTAAATATGCTGATATAATGTATTTTTATATACTAAATACGGTAAGTTTTTTAGAGTACTAAGTTAAAATCAATTAGTAAAATTTTGAGAATTATAATATTTTCTATAATTTGATTAATAAAAATAATAAAAATGCTATTATATACAAAATTTTATTAATTGATTATAAAATTTTGCTCTAATAAAACTTGTTTAGCAAGGGTGTGGCGACTTAAGGAAGTTGGTAAGTTGTCATCCTCCAAATAGCAGGTCTAGGGTTCAAATCCCACTGGCGACGCTTTGAAAAAATAGACCTGTATTACGGTAACCGTTTTCTGTCGATCGGTTGGGTATATCACCTGTAGTCCTTGGTTACCATCTCGAATGGAAGCTTTCAGGCGAAGTTGTGTCCGGTGACACAGACAAATCCAAGAAACCGGGAAAATGGAAACCCATTTGGAAAGCCCCAAGTAAGGAGGTAGCAACGATCTTTGATGGTGCTACCAGAACTGAAATATTAGAAACCGGAGCTGAAGAACTGGACGATATAACCTTTGGAGGAGAGGGTCCACCAACCTGGCCGCCGGAGTCGTACCGGAGAAAAAGGATCTATGTTCCAGAATTAGGGACCAGGGGAAGAAAAACCATAGTAGCACCTAATGCTGGGTAGATCAACCCTTCCAGGCCAACTGGATGGAAGTTTGAGGTATCCGGTGATGGACCGGTAGGAAAGTAATGGTGGGTACCAGGGTTGGTGTGAACCTTACAAGGGCAAAAGTAGGTAACGCAAGTTACTGAAGCGTAGGTAATACCTGTGTGGGACAGGGACTGCTTTACCAAGTGTACTACGAGGATAAATTAGTCCTAAGAGGATGTAGTTAGTATTCGGAACTGTCTTCGACTGACTAATGTATCGGAGGGCTGTGCCAGTGATACAAGTAGAATTGATATGCGAAGCTTGGACCAGAGGGTTTAAATGGTGTTTAAATAGGCAATCCCCTAGTTGGGTTGTAGGTATAGTAACTAGTGTAGAACCTTCGGGCAGACTACTTCAATTAGACAACCAAAGTTGTATGTTGACTAGTTGTACCCTCATTCAATGTAACTCAATTGTGGGGTGCCCAAAGAGGCGCCCTTAATCCACAGGCTTGATTAAATAAACTCTCACACAGAGCGGAAACTTTGACATAAAAAAAAACAACTTGTTTAGCATATAAAAATATATTATATTAGCATATTTAATTTTATAATTTTTAAAAGTTTAAATACCTTGGGTCCAATAGCATAGCGGTTATGCTCCAAGGTTGCAAATCGCAAAGTTGCTGGTTCAAATCCAAGTGGTGGCGATTTTAAGAAAGCCAGCTGGGCTAGATCAAATTAGGATTCTAGAATGGGCAGCGATCAACAATCAAGGTTACGACAATGAGAGCTGTACCAGAACCCCGATTTGGAATAACCGAAGTTACGAGATGTAATGTGAGACCTAAGTCTGGATATTACGAGATACTACATGAACTCGTGGCGCAAGCAGCCTGAAAACTGGCTGCAAAGATTTTCGGCCACTGTGGCGGTCGGTGAAGACAGTTCGTTTCTGGGCGTTGCAAAAGCAAAAAGCCGGGGGGTAGTCGAGTTGTAATAGTGGAAAATAAATAACAACTACAGTCGTTATAAATCACTAAAAATAATACCGGCAAGACTGTCAAAAAAATAATTTTTAAAAGTTTAAGAGAAGATGCTTAATTTTGGATTTTTTGATTAAAAATCCAAAATTAAGCATCTTTTTTTAAATTTTCAAAAAATATAAAATTAAATATACTAAAATAATGTATTTTTATACGCTAATCAAGTTTTTTTAAAGCACAATGTTAGAATCAATTATGAGAATTATAATATTTTATATAATTTTATTAATAAAAATACTAAAAAATTCTAGATCCTCAAAATTTTACTAATTGATTCTAACATTGTGCTCTAAGAAAACTTGTTCAGCACTTAAAAATATATTATTTTGGCATATTTACTTTTATATTTCTTGAAAATTTAAAAGAAGATACTTAATTTTGAATTTTTTGATCAAAAAATTCAAAATTAGCATCTTAAATTTTAAAAATCATAGTACAGTTCAAGATATCTAAAGACTAAAATGCTAACTTGCGACAAATTTGTCACATTTTAAAAATATTCATAATGAATTTTGATGTTTTATTGATTCCTTGTATTTTGATTGGTTAAAATTTTTTTTTTAGTGGCTAAAATTTTATTAACATATCAGCGGATCGGCGTAATTGGGTCTTTTTTTGATAAACTGTTACATAAAAATTTGCTCCTAAGTAAACGTTGAAAAACTAACAAACGAAGTACTTGTTACAACTAACAAAAGAGCCTAGACAAGTTAAAAAACCAATAAAACTTAATAAAAGAGCTATGCTAAGCTATAGAAAGAAGTACTTTTATCGTTTGTTGAAATATTTGGGTGTTTTAGGATGGGTTGGGCATTAAGAAATGGGTTGGTAACTATCAAGGGTAAATTCGGAAGCTAATTTTCAAAAAAATGGCCTTTTTAATATACTTTTGGCTTATAATTAAATACATGAATTTCGTAATTTTCTACGTACTTAATTATAAATACAAAGCTGGTTAAAAAGGCCATTTTTGTGAAAATTTGTTTTGTAATAAATTTTCGCGTAAAATTTTTTTGATAATCCTCGATCATGATTGGTCGAGCCGACATGTTACGTCGATCCGCCGATATGATTAACAAATTTTTTTAAAAATTAGCCAATACACAAAGACCAAAACATGTAACTTGTCCCATTTTTGGGGGATGGCTAAAGCCATATACCCATGTGTTTTTTTGAAATTTTAGTTAAAATTCGTATTAGAGTCTGTTTAGCATTAGGGTCGGAGTTAGAGTTAGGACCAATATAAATAAAATTACCTTCCTGACATTTTTTATTAATGGCCCAAGATAGGTTTAGAATACTGTTTTTATGTTCTTGTATTTTTTTTTGTTTTTTAACTTCTTTGGGCTAATCCGTATAAACAAAATTTCATGACTCTGTTTGGTTAATTTATACGAAAATGTCACGTGGGTACATGGCTTTAGACGACATTTATTTTTGATAATTTTTTAATGAATTATATAAAAATTGTACATATTTAAAGTGATATAAATCAATAATATATAATAATTATTTTTAAAATAAAGCCACTAAGTTGTAGCAAATTAGCTTGGCTACAATTTAGCAACTTCCTTTTTTTTATATCTTTTCTGTTTCATAAGCTATTAATTTTTGAAATTATTTTAGTCTTTAGGTGTTGAAAAAATGAGATAGCTTATTTTTGGGTATAATTCTTGCAAAATGCAGGTAATTTGCTAAAAATAAAATATAACATGTATAAAATTGCTATAATTTGCCAAAATGCTTTATATAACCTTTTTTAAAATTAATCTCAATTTGCTAAAACTTAAATTTGGAGCTCAGACCAAATTTTCTGCAATTTGCTAAAAAAAAATATCAGAGATATCTGAGTTCTCTCCCAAATATAGGCTTTGATGTTAGCTTCAAAAATTTTGTACTAATGATCAAGTATCACTTGTCTAAACTAAGACAAAATTTGATTTTAATTCTATATTTATTTTTTTAAACTATAATGATTTTATAGAAATACTTTAGTATAACTATTTTTTGAAATTATAATAATAATAAAGGTAGTTTAATACATCATAAATTATATAATTATATTGACTTTGCTAACCAAATTAAATTATTTTGATAGTCAAATTTAAAATATAATATAATCTTAATATAATGAACTTCAATATACAGTAATAACTACTAATTGTATAACAAAAGATATTTTATTTAAATTAGCCCTAATATAATAAAATTATTAGAAAGTTTCAATATAATAAAAAAAATTTCTAGTTTTAGAGCTTTATTATACTATATTTTACAAAGTATAATATGCTATTTTTGAATATATTCATAAAATATTTCAGAACAAGAGCTAAATAGCTAGTTTTAAGAGTTGGTAAGCATTTGCAGTTTTTTGTCAGGCTTTTTTTATATTCTTATTTTTTATAAAACTTTTAGCATAAGTAATTTTTTGATATTAAAAATAAGAATTTATGCTAGTTACTTGAGAGATTTTTTAAATACTAACTAAAAAAAAAAATAATGCTTGATATAATTTTGATCCAGATTAAACAGACTACTTGGATAATTTGGGTAAATAGGCCACCTGATAGACCCAGGCAGGGTCAGAGATTTTCTGTATTTCATATAATACTACAGAATTCATATAAATATATTTATGTCACATAATTTGGTATTTATTATCACAGAATAGTACATAATATTGCAATTTATAAAAATTGTTCTATTTTTTTATCTGTTAAGCATGTGCAAGCAAATTTGTCTACAAAAAGTTATATAATATTTTTAAAGAAAATTTTTTATAAAACTTTATTTAATTTTTTAATATAATATTCTTTTAGATTATATTTTGTTTTTAAATGATAAATTATTATAAATAACTATATTTTATATAAATTTATATAAAGTTAAAATTTTTCTATTTTTATAAAATCAGAAAAAAACAACAGGTGCCCTCCTGTTGGACTTGCAATCTGTAAAATTGAAATTTGGTTATACAACTGGATCAATTTTAGTACTCCCACAAACTCTATTTTACATATCCAAATCTAGGTGAGTTTTAACTACTCTAGTAGGTTTAGGCTGCAGATTAGCTAAGTAGTATTACTATTTACAGTTTGAGTCTTGATTCTTGTAAATATAACTTGTAATTCATAAAACCCCTAGAGGTTTTATTCTCAAATTATTAATAAAGACAGAGGCAAAACCTCACCTTAACACCAAAAAAAAAATAAAATAAAAAAAAATAAAATCAGAGAAAATAATTAAAGTTTTAAATTTTAAAAAATTTTTTAAATATATTTGATCCCTAAATTATTATTATGAATTTTATTTGAGGTTTTATAAATATAAAAAAATTAATATTTTTCAAAAAAAATTGTTTAAAATTGTTTAATATATTATATTTATAAATTGAGATTATTATTAATATATTATAAATCTTTAATATTGAATAACTTTTGATCTGCTGATCTGTTTTGAATAATTTAACTACCAAAATGATCATCTTAATAAGACAATTCTAATGAGTCTAAAATCATTAAAATCAGATCACAGGATCCTAAAATCGATAAATATTTGTAATATAAATAAAACATCATTGATCTTGGGATGCTGTAATCAAATTTTAGCAATTTTAGACTCATTAGAATTATCTAATTTAGAAGATTATTTTGGTAGTTAAATCATCTAAAACAGATCAGTAAATCAAAAGTTATTTACTAATAAAATTTATATATAGGCGAAAATAGAATTTTTAGTTAGTAAAAATTTTTGATATAACAAATTTTAAAATTAATACTTTACCAAAGTATTGTATAAAGCTAACTAAATTAATTTAAATATTTTTTAGAAGGACCTCTCCTATCTACTTTTTAACAATTATGCAAAAAATAAATTTTGCAAGCAAATTTGCCTGCAAAACAGATGAAGAGATAATTTAGCAATTTATTGGCAAATTGATATATAAAGTCTACAGATTTGGTATTTTGATATAGAATTTGAATAAACTCTAATTACATGCATGATCATAAAAACTTTTTTAAAACAAAATCTGAAAAGTTCCAAAAATTTAAGTTACAGAATCGCATATAAATTTGGTAAGCATGCTATAAATCATATATAATTTGGCCAAATATACTGCAAAATACATATAATTTGGCAAATATAGTTCATATTATATTTGTATAATTTAAATTTTGTCACCACATAATTTTGGTTTTGTCACTGCAAAAAATCACTGTCTTTGGACCCAGGTAATTACTCAGATGATCTGCAGATTCACCCATCAGGTAACCCAGATCATATTTTTTTAAATGGGTCTAATCACTAAATTTAATATCTGAATTTGAAAATATATGAACAACTGTACTTCCTCTATAGTAGCAAGATATCCAAACATGTTTTGCAAATGCTTCCAGTACCAAATATAGTTGGATAGCATCATGAGACTCAGAAAACTCTGTTACCACTATATGCACTTGTACTAGTTATACCTATATTAGTGCAGAAATTGTAAATGATCTAGTTATTTGCCAATTTTTCAAATGATTTCAAATGGTCTCAAAAGTACCATTCAAATTTTGGATCATTTGAAAATGATTCATAACCAAATAACTATGATTATTTTCAAATGACCAGAATTATTTGGTTATTAGGTTATTTTACAATCATGACAATTATTAATTACTATGCTATTTGTAAATTCAAAAATGATTTATATAATTTTGTAATTGATAAATTATTATTCATGAACTTTTTTTTAAAAAAAAGTAAATTCATTATCTTTTGTCTAGTGTTTTTTCTTAATTACTTTAGGATTTTGATAAATTTAGCAGGTTGCGATATCACAGGTTAATATTTAAAAAAAATTAAAATAATTATTAGTTAGGGTTAGGGTCCGAACTAGTATTAATATTAGGTTAAAGAGTGCATATATATATGCAAAATTAAGTGCTAAAAACTTTTAATTAGAAGCCCAAGACTTGTTTCTTAATGAAATTTCAAGTTATTTGAAATTTTTTGATTTTTTTCTAATTTTTTCATTCATTTTGTTACACGAGATCCTGTGATCTAATTGGCCAATCATATTAACCTGCGATATAGCAACCTGCGATATTTAGCAACCTCCTTACTTTATACTTGATATAATTCAATTAAATTGTCACTTTACAACAGGTATAATAAATGACTTAGTTATTAAATTAAAATACAAATACCACTTATTTATCAAATAAAAACTGGTCATTTGGAAGTTGTCAACTATTTACCAAATGTAATAATATTTATTGGATAGCATCTAGCAACATTTTTTTAACAGAAAACAATAATCAATTATAATTGGCTAAAGTTATTAGATAATCAATAAATGATCTTCTTAAGTCATTTGAGCTATGAAATGACCAATGACTAGTCATTTGTTATTTGAGTCATTTGGGTTATTTAAAGTCATTTACCATCCCTGCATGATTATCATATTGTGTGATTGTAGTATTATTTATCAATTATTGTCGCGGCTGAAGCTGGAAATAGCTGAAGCTGGAAATTAGAGGTCTTGATTTAAAACTATAAGCCCTGCTAAAATCCTACTATACTCTTTTATTATAAACCCTAACCCTAAATTCTAATCTAACTATAAAAAAAAATTGTACAAAATGCATTCCAAAGTTTTTTGTAAATTTCATATTAAAATATTTAAAATTTCCAGCTTCAGCCATTTCCAGCTTCAGCCACGACAATTATTTTATATTATATTATTATTTTGCTATTTATTTACAAAGGTATATTTGAAAAAAAGCAATATATAGAACATCAACTACCAAATTAACAAGTAGAATAAGATAGAAAAAAATAATAATTTGGTAAAGGTAATATAGACAAAAAATTATATTTATACAGTATAATATATATTATTAGACTAATATATAGCATTATATGTTTAGAGCTCATTATATAATTTTCATTATTTTATACAAATATATTAATACAGTATATATATATTGGTAATATTCAAGTATAAATATTTGTTGGTATATATAAAAAAATAAAGAATTTCCAATTATTATTTCTGATAAAATTTATATTATATATATGCATATATATTAAAAAAGTAAATTTTGTCAAAATTTTTATATATAATATATATTATTAGACTAATATATAGCATTATATGTTTAGAGCTCATTATATAATTTTCATTATTTTATACAAATATATTAAAACAGTATATATATATTGGTAATATTCAAGTATAAATATTTGGTATGTATAAACAGATAAAGAATTTCCAATTATTATTTCTGATCAAATTTATATTATATATTTGCATATATATTAAAAAAGTAAATTTTGTCAAAATTTTTATCATTAATAAAATATATTAGAAAAGTAATTTTTGTATTACTTGCTATTATGAGTCCTTTGCTATACTCCAGACAATAAAGAAAAGATGTATTATAATGAAATTAAAAATATTTTGATTAAATTATGCAATACAGTAATCAGAATAGTGACTGGACTCGTTATAACTTGTGACTCGCGAATTAAACTCTGAAGAGTGCCAAATCATTTGAATAATAATATTCTTCGAGTTTTATTCAAGTTATTCGAGTCACAACAATTAATTTATTGAAGTTTTGAGTTACAAAAGCAAATATACTTCGAATAACGAGTTACACAAAGCAAATATAATCACAATTACATGTTATTATTACAGATTTAAGTTATGAAAACATAGCATATTAATTATTTGTCAACTTGAAATAATGTACCATATAGTGCTGCATATAGTACCCCGAGTATTTTTCAAGAAAACCGGTTTAGATCGAATAAAACCCCCAAATACTGAGAGATGGGAAGATAATACAAATAATTGTTACTAACAATATATATCTTGCTATTAGGCATATCAAACCCAATGAAAAAATCGTTAATTTGCCAAAAAAGGGGAATACTATTCCAGTGTACTATATGCAGCACTATATGGTATCTAGCAAATCCATGTTTCTTTTTGAAAATAATATCTCACCCACCAATTCTGAATCAAGATTTGTGTTTTTGCTGTAGTAGTACTTTGTCTAATTTTTTCAACGTAGGATTTTTCCTGTTCATTATTGTTTTTATTTTCACGCTATTTGTGTAGATGAAAATGTCTTAAAAGTTATTGAAATTGTTTATTTTATTATAGTTTATTTAAATTTCAATGAATCATACACGTAATTATATTAAAATAACATACGTATTAATTATACCAAATTTTATTATTAATTATTTTAACAGCATAACATATCACGTAATTATACAGGAATAATTAACTCGCGAATAATTTGTGAGTTGATTCGAATTATTCAAGTCACGAGTCGACAAGTCCAGTCACTAAATCAGTATTGAATGGCTTTGATATTATTTTTAATCAGTTATCCCCGAATTTATGAAAACAGCTATAAATAAAACTTATGATATTTTGTAAGATAAAAGGCTTTTGGCTAAAAGAGTTAGCAAACTATTTAGAGAAATTATAGGATCCTTTTGAAATAACCGTCAGAAACGACAAAGCAGGTAGTAAACGAAAAACTACAGAAGCAATTCGCCAAAACTGTGAGGTTTGTTAATTGTTTATATAATATTAAAAGAAAATCCTGCAGCTGGATTTTAATTAGTTAGAAACTAATTAATTATTGTGGTGGCTGATACTGAAATTGGCTGATGCTGAAATTTTGACCTATTTTGATATGAAATTTTAAAAATTTTTTGGTATGTTTTTTTCGTTTTTGTCTTATAGGGTTAGGGTAGGGTTGGATGTAGCTTTGATATTTAAAGTGTATATGTGGATTTTAGCAGGGCTTATAGTTTCAAATCGAGACCCCAAATTTCAGCATCAGCCAGTTTCAGCATCAGCCGCGACAATTATTTTAGTGAATTACAACACTAAATAATCTTTAAACTAGCCAAACTATAAACATGAGGTAGGAGTTGAAAAAGATGAATACAAAGCATTCATTTATTAGCCAAATCGCTGATATGAGTAACGTTAAAGGAATATTTAAAGTTGGGCAATTTATTTTTATAGAATCGAAGTTAAAAAAATCTGCAGAAATGGGCACGCTTTTGGAACAAAAAAAAGGAATTGGAGTTGAAAAGGATGAACATAAGGCATTTATTTATTATCAGTAATCTGCTAATATAGGGATGCAGATGGAATAATGATGGTTGAACATTGTTATCACATTGAAATTGGAGTTGAAATGAACGAAACATAAGGCATTCATTTATTATCAAAAACCTGCATAAACGGGAATGCTAGCGAAACATATAATGTTGGATTGTTATGATAAAAAAATTGGAGTTGAAAAGGATGAACATAAGGCATTCAATTATTATCAAACATCTGCAGAGATGGGTCACGCTGTTGGAACATATAATGTTTGATATTGTTATTATGAAGGAATTAAGTTGGAAAGGATAAACATAAGGCATTCGAATATTATCAAAAATCTACAGCGATAGGTCTCGCTAGTGAAATATATCATTCGAATATTATACAAAATCTGCAGAAATGGGTTACGCGTCATTAGTTGCAGAATGTTATGTAATCCGCTGTCCTACTGAATGAGTAGTGTCTATATAGTGAGGAAAAAATCATCCTCTTTGAGTAAAATCCTATAATAAATGGAAGAGCCATTAAATTAAATGACCTAATTAACATCAGAATATAACAGAAAAGTAAGTATGAGAGCAATTCCTCATATTTACATTTATCGAATGAAATTGGAATAACGAGAGATCTAGATAAAGCCAAATACTGTTATCAAAGGTAAAATTGTGCAGGAGTATTATACGTATCACAGTCAAATCACAAGATCGGGTGTAATTTAAATTCAAAAACATACAAGCTTAGAGTCGAGGCTAGGGGTCGATAGTCTAAAATTTTGAAAAGGTGATTTTATATATGATATTTTGAGTTATAAACGATTTTTTAAGAAAGAAAAGATCATTACACCTGATCTTGATCCTGAGCAATACCTTTTCATTATATATATTTATTCAATAACTTCATATATTTAAATCGCCGGGGAAAAAGAATTAACATTAGGTATTATATCAATTAATTTTTATATAATGTAAAATATTTATTTATACTGTAATATAAATTATCAGCTATCTTGAATTCCTTACAATGAATTTAAAAATATTAAAGGGATAGGTAAAAGTAGATTTGCAATTGTATATTATGCTAGATAGGATAATAAAAAATCAAAATGGAAACAGACACATTGCGCTTAAATTACTTCGTAAATCAAATAATTATTATGAAGAATTTATAAAAAAGGTAATCTTTATTTATTTTGTTTGAAAATATATTTCATTTTAATAATAAGCTAAAAGCATATTGTATATCGGTATTAAAGATTCAACATTTTGAAAATGCAATGGCATATCAAGAGATAGAGTTTCAAAAGATTATATTCTTGTCGTGGAATATGCTCCAAAAGTTTGTTTGTGCCAAAATCTACATAGTATAGCACAAATGAATTGGAAAGATAAATTACAACAGATCTTAAGATAATGCATTCTCATAACCTTTATTCATCGAAATTTACATAGTAGAAATATACTACTATATAAGTTAGTTTAAAAAGAGCGTACATTGCAGATTTAGAACTTTCAATAAGACCATACAAATTTATATAATTGGTTTTCATATCCCGGTTAGTAAAGTGGTGTTTGGAAAATTTTTTAACATAGCTAACCAATAAAAATTCTCCGGTGATATTCATGTGACAAAGCAACAGCGATTAATTACTCATGAGAGCATGCTGTTCTTTGAAGTTTTTTATTGTAAATTACTGGTTTTCTATATAAATTTCCTACATGATTATACCAAATAAATATCAGATGCTTTAATATATGGGAGCGATATAAGGTAAATTCTATAAATTCCATTAGAGTTAGGCCAAATTTAATTATTTGGTTTTCATAATATGAAACTTTTAAATAGACCCGGCCGGTCGGTTCTTTTTTAAATTTCATATATAAAATTTTATAAATAATAAAAAAATTTTTTTTAAATTCCACCCGATTATTAAAACATATAAAAAATTTTTTTTAGAAGTTTTCAAATTTGACCCGGCTGGGTTATAAAACCCCAATTATTGCGCTTTGCAAAAAGATGTGACCTCTGCAGATCACAATGTCTAGATTTTTTGAGATTTTAAGAATTAAACCGATTTCAAAAAAATATAAACGTAAAATATAAAGTAACAGACAATTTTGAAATCTCAGTGATTCTCAGTCATCATCATTAAAAAATCACCAGATCACATCTTTTTGCAAAGCGCTATAATTAATTTTGCGTGGCCTTAGAATTACCATGTAAAAATTTTAATAAATCTATTATCTAAAATATATTTTAAACTTATATAACGGTATTTTAGATTTTAGATTTTTAAATTCATAAATATTTTAAATACAACATATATATATAGACTAAAATAACTAATATCATTTATATATTTTATTATTAAATCATTGTTTAAAAATTTTATTTATATATTAAATAAGAATTTACAAAAATTATATACAATAATAAAAAATTTTATTTAAAACATAATATAATTATAACTATATATAATAAACTTATCGTCAAATTTATGATCGATCTAATTAATTTTGATCAACTAATCTTAACTAACGTTGTCGTTATTTAATTATTATTAAATAAATTGATTTCTAAAAAAAAAAAAATAGAGCGTGAGTATTTGAAGTGACCAGTGCCTCATAAAGGACCTAAGAGTATAGCATGTCGACTATGGGTAAGTAACGGAAGGGCATCTACGACACTCTAAAAGAGTTGTCTCCACCTCTAACTAGAGTATTCCCAGTGGGCAAACATTTATAACGGTGGGTGCCGTGCGTTTCGCCAGACTGGGTTATACTACCGCCATAGTAGCTTAGACCCTAGGAGCGATACTCTGTTATTTTATAAAATAATTGAGATCAAATACTTCTTACTCACCTCAAACTTAAATAGCATCTACAAATATCGTCGACGTTTATTCGAAAAAACATTAAAAGTAAATAAAAAATGTGAAGTGGATGTGAATAATAGAGTAAAAAACGAAAGTGAAAAGTAAAGGCAAAAATAAAAAGTAAAGCGAAATGAAAAATGTAAATAAAAAAAACGAAATAAATGTAAAGTGCTGAAGTGGAAATAACAAGAGAAATAAAAAAAAAGGATGTATTTATTAAAAATCTATTGTTTTGAGATCTGCAATCATGTTAAAAATATACACGTATTGATAAAAATCTATTGTTTTGAGATCTACAACTGCGTTAAAAATATACACGTATTGATAAAAATCTATTATTTTGAGATCTGCAACCGCGTTAAAAATATACACGTATTGATAAAATCTATTGTTTTGAAATTTGCAACCATATTAAAAATATACACGTGTTAGTTTTAAAAATTATTGAATTAAGAAATTATGCACTCAAAAAATGACCATTTATATTCGATAGTTTTTTACTATGATATATACTTTGGGGCTACAATTGATTGATAAATAAATGAACTTCTCTCTGAATGTGTTGTATATTTCGAATTACTAAAAAACCTCATTTTATTTATCTTTTAATAGCCCTCGGTTGCCAAAAAAGTTGTAACATTTAAATAAAATTCAACAGGATCAAAGCTTGAACCTATTTTAAGTCTCCATCTATTGGTCAAGTCCCAATGATCACATTCTACAGTTCCCATATATTTGCCCTATTGAGCGGATTTAACACTAACCAATCCATNATATATGGGAGCGATATAAGGTAAATTCTATAAATTCCATTAGAGTTAGGCCAAATTTAATTATTTGGTTTTCATAATATGAAACTTTTAAATAGACCCGGCCGGTCGGTTCTTTTTTAAATTTCATATATAAAATTTTATAAATAATAAAAAAATTTTTTTTAAATTCCACCCGATTATTAAAACATATAAAAAATTTTTTTTAGAAGTTTTCAAATTTGACCCGGCTGGGTTATAAAACCCCAATTATTGCGCTTTGCAAAAAGATGTGACCTCTGCAGATCACAATGTCTAGATTTTTTGAGATTTTAAGAATTAAACCGATTTCAAAAAAATATAAACGTAAAATATAAAGTAACAGACAATTTTGAAATCTCAGTGATTCTCAGTCATCATCATTAAAAAATCACCAGATCACATCTTTTTGCAAAGCGCTATAATTAATTTTGCGTGGCCTTAGAATTACCATGTAAAAATTTTAATAAATCTATTATCTAAAATATATTTTAAACTTATATAACGGTATTTTAGATTTTAGATTTTTAAATTCATAAATATTTTAAATACAACATATATATATAGACTAAAATAACTAATATCATTTATATATTTTATTATTAAATCATTGTTTAAAAATTTTATTTATATATTAAATAAGAATTTACAAAAATTATATACAATAATAAAAAATTTTATTTAAAACATAATATAATTATAACTATATATAATAAACTTATCGTCAAATTTATGATCGATCTAATTAATTTTGATCAACTAATCTTAACTAACGTTGTCGTTATTTAATTATTATTAAATAAATTGATTTCTAAAAAAAAAAAAATAGAGCGTGAGTATTTGAAGTGACCAGTGCCTCATAAAGGACCTAAGAGTATAGCATGTCGACTATGGGTAAGTAACGGAAGGGCATCTACGACACTCTAAAAGAGTTGTCTCCACCTCTAACTAGAGTATTCCCAGTGGGCAAACATTTATAACGGTGGGTGCCGTGCGTTTCGCCAGACTGGGTTATACTACCGCCATAGTAGCTTAGACCCTAGGAGCGATACTCTGTTATTTTATAAAATAATTGAGATCAAATACTTCTTACTCACCTCAAACTTAAATAGCATCTACAAATATCGTCGACGTTTATTCGAAAAAACATTAAAAGTAAATAAAAAATGTGAAGTGGATGTGAATAATAGAGTAAAAAACGAAAGTGAAAAGTAAAGGCAAAAATAAAAAGTAAAGCGAAATGAAAAATGTAAATAAAAAAAACGAAATAAATGTAAAGTGCTGAAGTGGAAATAACAAGAGAAATAAAAAAAAAGGATGTATTTATTAAAAATCTATTGTTTTGAGATCTGCAATCATGTTAAAAATATACACGTATTGATAAAAATCTATTGTTTTGAGATCTACAACTGCGTTAAAAATATACACGTATTGATAAAAATCTATTATTTTGAGATCTGCAACCGCGTTAAAAATATACACGTATTGATAAAATCTATTGTTTTGAAATTTGCAACCATATTAAAAATATACACGTGTTAGTTTTAAAAATTATTGAATTAAGAAATTATGCACTCAAAAAATGACCATTTATATTCGATAGTTTTTTACTATGATATATACTTTGGGGCTACAATTGATTGATAAATAAATGAACTTCTCTCTGAATGTGTTGTATATTTCGAATTACTAAAAAACCTCATTTTATTTATCTTTTAATAGCCCTCGGTTGCCAAAAAAGTTGTAACATTTAAATAAAATTCAACAGGATCAAAGCTTGAACCTATTTTAAGTCTCCATCTATTGGTCAAGTCCCAATGATCACATTCTACAGTTCCCATATATTTGCCCTATTGAGCGGATTTAACACTAACCAATCCATTTTTAGGACCTTCTTTCTTTAATTATCTGATAAGAAAAATATAGAGATGACCAAATCGGAACATTTGTAGAAGCACTATATGAATAGCATGCAACTGGAGGATTATTGAGAGTGCTCTTATTGAAATAGTTAACACAAACTAGCAGTAAGATTACTGTAAGCAGGAGTGTCAAAAGCTTGAATTAAAGCTTGAGTGATGAAATGTAAAATAGTATATGTTGTTTGTTGAATAGAGAAAGGTTAATGTTTGAAAGGTTAATGTTTGGAAGGTTAATGTTTGGAAGAGAAAGATTAAAATTCAGAAAATTAAAAGAAATAGGTAAGTTAAATGATTTCTTATTAGAGCTTTGGATGGTTCAGATTTATCTGTTTTTGTAGTAATAATAGTATTGCGAGGCTGTTCTTTTGATTTACAATAGTTTCTGCTTGAGAAGAAGTCCTTAAGGACTGTTCTTTAACTCTTGATTCTAATAGAGATGATCTCGAATCATTGAGATTCTGGTGGCCATGTGTTTTCTCAGTCATTTGTTTTAAGCATCATTTACTACTTTAGCAGCTTTTTCAAATGTTTGACTAATTTCGCCCACTCATATTATCCTGACACCAATCCATAAACGAACTACTGCGGTGTGGAGTTGCTATTGTAGTCAATGTTCGAACAACACATTTCTTAGTAGGAGATGAGTAATCAAACATCTACAATCAAGTCCACTCTTGAAGATTGAAAAATGATAAATCATGAAAAAGGAGAAAAAAAAAAAGATTAGAAAAGGCAACAACATTAAATGATTAAACCAAAATTTCAAAACCATCGAATGTGCCAACAAATTCACATTACATCCGGATAAGATTTTTTTAAGGTTTGATGCAAGACTTGGGCACGAGCCCGAATACAACCGGTTCTTGATATAGTAATAAATTAATAATTAATATAGATTATAGATCGATATATGTACTGTATGTATGTATATATGTGTGTTAATATATATAAAAGATAATATTAACATCACGTTTATTATGTAACAAAATGAAAAGTTTACCTTGGAACCTTGGTAACTACAACTTTAGCCCCTAATTTTTGCAAGGCTTCTTCAATACCACTCCAATAGTGTATTTGCAAATACGGAATAGAGGAAGGGCCTTAGATTGTATCAGCTATAATAATTATAATTGAAGTGAAATCAATTGACGTGAGCATAATAAAGAGTGATACAATACAGTACTTATCTATCGTATCGAAAACAAAAAGACCTAAAGAAAAAAATAATTAAATGAAAATAATGATCACATTAAAAATTTAATTTCGCTCAAAATACTGTGGCACAAGACGATAGGTAATCTCGGAGCACTATAGACTTACTGGTATTTCTGGCAATGTTCTTTTCGCTGACTTTCCATTTTCTGAATTATCAACCGATCGCAGGAGCTCAAAGTTTGTATCAAATATTCCAATAACGCTTAGTCGTTGTTTAGTTTAAAGCAAGGCAATCGAAGTAGCAGAAACCAATTCTGCAAAACCTGCAAACAACAGCAATGAATCTCAATGTATGACTATTAAAAATAAATAAACGTGCTATAGAATTCACGGTAGAGAATTCTTTGATGTACTAAACTACGACGATAAAGGATTAAATTTACATTTATAAAACTCAAGAATTTAGGATTTTATATACATGACGATANATAAAACTCAAGAATTTAGGATTTTATATATGTAACGATATATACGCAATAATTTGATTCTATTTGAGTTACCAAATTTGATTTAATCTATGCTGAGTCTTTAACGCTAATTAAAATTTCGTTAAAAAACTTAATACTGATCGAGCAAGCAAGAAATCTGTGCCTGGTTCGTGGCGCAGCAAAAATTCTTTAAAGTTCGGTTAGGGTTAGGGTCATGTGTTAGATAGAAAATTCATATAGTAAAACTGCTCAATGAAAACTTTTTGTTAGTGCACTAAAGACGGTTTCTTATACAAAATTTCAAGAAATAAGTGACTTTTAACAAAACGAATGGTCTGTCTTGGTTCGGTCTTGGTTCAAAAGACCAGTCCAGGCAGCAGACCATAGACTAGACCAAGGCTCATGAACTGGTTCAATAAACCAGTCCGGTTTGGGACCAGACCCGGACTGGACCACCTTCAACAAGAGTGCATATAATTTAAGCAATTAATATCACTGAACCGTATATTAGCACTGCGGAATCTTTATTTTGTAAAAAAAAAAAAAAACCTTCAAATGAATACATACTTTACGTTTATAATTAGCACGATATCATTTTATTTATTATTTCTAACACGCTTTATTTTTACAGTATTATATAAAAACAACTATTCGAACTTCTATACTTCTTATAATTGTTTATAACAATAATGCGAAATGAAGTTTCTTTTACAATCGCGATGGATATTAATATAATCAGTGTTTACAATCAAGCTTACTACAAATCAAGATCAGTTTTATACACCAAGTGGCGAATGTGATAATATTTTCTTATAATAAAAAATAAATACACAGATACTTTTCATAATTATTCGCAATTGATCCCTTGCTATTTGATTATATAATCATGATATTTGTTTTTATTTATATGGACCGACTTTGGACCGGTCTTAATTCTTGGACCAAGAACCATTTGGACTGGTTCAAAAAACCAGTCCGAACAACAGTTCTTTTGGGACCGTAACATCTCTAGTAATAGGTGAGGAAGAAAACTCAAATCATTGATTATAATTAGTGTCTTTATTACAGGAGAGCAAGGAGGTAGAAGAACCAATATGAGGGTCAGCTAACTGTTTAGGGTCTAAGTTCTATATAGATCTGGGTACAGAAGTATCAAAATTTAATTCAGTTCTAACTAGTTGGTTCCTAAAATCAAATAGAAGATTTTTGGTCCTTAGTTGAGTTGGTAAAAGAGGATAAAAGAAAGAAAAAGATCCTCAATATGAAAATCAAATAATGTGGTATCAAAGTCACTAGGTAGAGCAGGGCAAGAGTATATGGATTATGTTCAAAGAGTAGACTAGCAATAACTTTTTTTGGATCTAACTGATCATTATTATAGCAGCAACTAAAAACAATAACTTGAGAAGCAGCTCTAGCATATTATAATTTGTGGCAGTGACTAGGGCAGTAAGCGTTATTTGTCTTTTGGGAGTATTGGGCAGCAAAATAATAATCTCGATATGGACTCCAAAATTGTTGAAAAAAACGGTGTAAATTGGCAACAAAGTAATAAACAGTACAAAATAAATCAGGGTGAAAGGCTTGTAAAATATCTATGGCAAATAGTAAGGGTAACTTGTTTTGTGAACTTCAATCTGTTCTAAGTATAGTTGATAAACTCTATTCATATAGAGTAGTCAACTTTCAAGTCTCAAGGAACTAATAAAAAGAATTAATAGTAATATCTCCAAAAACAAAATTAGTAATAAATTGTTAACAAATATCAAACTTCCAAATATAACAATAAGTGAAAAAAAAATCCAAGTAAGTAAGTAGTAAAGAGAATAACAAAAAAGTAATTAAGAAAATAACAAGAGGATTAATAATAGCCAAAAATAAAAATTTCTTTAAGTATTTTTGCCAAAAATAATATCAAGATTTCCAAATTTCTTCAAGAATATCTAAATCAGTGTTGTTAACTGGAAGCTGGAACTACACTGGACGTCCAGACAATTCCAGTGTTCCAGTAGTTCCAGTGAAGTTTTCACTGAAAGGGATTATTTCACTGGAACCAATACAATATTAGCCAATCAAAATATGAATAAGAATTAAGGTTATTGTATACACGTGATATTGGGGTGCGCATACTATGTAAATCAAACTATATAAAAAGTTAATATCGAAGATTTTTGTATAACAATATTGATCGATATGTTCATTTCTTACAATTTATAGAATAATATACAATACAGCACATATTTAATTCTTGAGCGATTAAAATTAATAAAGTACTAGTATCACCTGGTGCAAAACTTGTCTATATCATAAATTTAATGTATTTTAAATAAGAACATAATTTTAATATTTCAGTTGTTTATTATATTATTTAATAGGTCGATAAATAAATTACACTTTAAACTTATACTGACTTTCAGTTTTTTGTAAGTATATACTGTAATAACTATTATTATATTATATATATGAATACGTACTCGTACAGTAAGCACTTATTTTATTTTCTATTACATACTTTATACAGTACAGAATATAATAAGAAAAGTGCAAGTTGAACACTGCGTGATAAAAGGATTATTCTAAACTATTATTGTTCTGAGCCATTTCTGAATTTACTTCAATTCTGAATTGAAACATGTTCTTTCTCGATTTTCACAGATCATGAGACCATAGAATAATTACTTATTAATAATTACATTTCTATTTGCAATGATCTTTTTCATTAATATTTATAAAGACAATTCTTTTATTGGTTTATCTTTTTTTTATACACTTTACTGAGCAAGGATATGACTGCGTGACTCGTGAAATTCGGTATAATGAATGTTTAAATACTAAAAAATTCTGATCTTCAGTGTAATCCGAAATTCAACAGAAGAACTGCTCATGCCTAAACAAGATATGAATAACTTTGGGATGCAAGTTTGTTATGTTGAAAATTTTACGAAATAATCTGTGCTACCACCAGGCTGAGCATGATGGTCATGAAAAAACTTGAAAAAGATAAATTTGGTTTTTTTTTTTAAAAAAAAAAAAAAATTTAGTAATTATCTTCCATCTTCTTATTAGATTCGGGTTAGACAAAACACCCGTCCAGATTCCTGCTGTTGCCGAAAAACAAATGCGGATTTGTTCTACGCGGAGAATGCAAAAATTATTACAGTAATTACATTGTTAAAATATATATTAATATTCGAATGTATTCCTTTAATGTATGAAAAGTTAGCATTTAATATTTAGTGATTCATTTTTATTTGCGCTTATTTATTTATTATTTATAATTTTTTTTATTTTATTATTATTATTATTATTTTCGCTTTTTTTTTATTAATTGATAAATGGATAATGGCCCTAAATAACAAATGACATTTCGCGATTCACGAATAACACATGCCAATTGAGAATCAGAAATGATGCGAAAAATTATATTAACACATTCCAATTGAGAATCAACATAAATTCAGAAATGATGCGAAAAATTATAATAATAAATGGTTTCAGAATTAAAATTCGTAAATCTTATTTTGAAAAACAAGATTTATTTATTATCAAATAAGAGATGTACAAATCTTATTTATTTTTCAATTAAAATTTGAATACACTTATTTATATGATCTTCATCACTATAAATTATTTTATTGTTAATCGATACTGATATCGTTTTATTAAGCCCCTTATATGGCGATCTCAACTTTGTGATATGTTTATTTTCTATAAAGGTTGTTCCCGCGCTTATTAGGTAAGATGCATTGTCTGAATTTAGCGAAAAACTACCTTAAAAAGGATATTTACCGTATTGCAAAGTTGAGAGCATTGTATATAATCTATGCTCTTGCTCTTGCCTTTGCTCATGCCCTTGCTCATGCTCTTGCTCATGCTCATGCTCTTACTAGCACGATGTTATTGTTGCACTAGCAGGACTATACATGAGGACGAAAGCATTTCGAGTTCTAAAACCCGAAATTAAAATTTGAGGACGAAATTGTTTTTGACCTATTTTACTTGAAAGACGAAATTATTTGATACTTTTTTTGAATAGACGAAATTATAAGGAACATATCTATATGAATTTTATTTGCTCTTCTTTATAAAAAATTTTAATTTTCTCTAATGAAGACGAAATAGGCCTTTTTTAAAAATCAATTTCGGTAGCATCACTAAGCAGGACTATAAGAAACATTTTGCAAATTTAATTAATTTTTAGAAAAAAATTGTTTTTCATAGATATCATATTTGTGATCTCTTTGTTTTTCACTTTATGTTTTTCTGCTTTTGGATTTTTTGCCGTGTTGATGCTTTGATAATCAATGATTTGCTTCTTTGACGAACGAAATGTTCGTAATCTTTGTAGTACTGCTAAATTTTTTTTTTTTTTTTTTGCAGTACAGTAAGCATTATTCGGTGATGATCTACAGTGGCTTAGCCAATTTAATAAAAATTTTTTTTCTCAATAATATTGTAATCTAAAAATTTACAACGAGACCTTAGATTCAAGGATCCCGGCATAATTTTGGAATATCCCTAAACACACAAAACTCTTACTAGTAACATCAATTTTTTAATATAGTAGTTAAAAAACTATTTACAAAACTACGCCTTTTTTTTCGTTATTATGAAAATTCGTATTTATGCTCAACAAGATCTTGGATTCAAAGGATCCCGGAAGAGTTTTTTAATGTATCAAAATGGGCAGAACTTTTACCAATCTGCGACACTTGACAATCCACTAGTGTAACCCATCTCTACAAATTTTTGATAATAAACGAATACCTTATGTTCATTCTTTTTAACTCCAATTCCGTTTTCATAACAGACACCAATGAAAAATACTCTACAAGAATTATTTATTTCTGCAGATTTTTGGTAATAATTGAATGCTTTGTGTTCATCTTTTTGAACCCATTTACCATAACGATAGCAACTCACAAGAACGATTTGAATCGTAGGATTGGTTTGATCATCTAAGCAAAAATCCGTAATATTTACCGGATTTTGCTTTTTTTTTATCAGAAATTGTTCTAACGTTTCAAGGATTGATTTAGAATTTTTGTCTTTCAATTTTTCTTCGTTATAGAGATTACACATTTCTTTAACAATTTCATTTAGAAAAGTTTGTGAAAGATCTTTTAAATTGTTATTTTCTAACTAGGGATTTATATAAAGCAAAATACCAGTATCAAAGGTAAATTTTATTTAAACTTGAATTTTGCATGTGTATTGTAATGCAAATTATATAATGCGATCAAGTGTAATTGAAATCGAATTAAAGAATTATGAAATGATGAAATAATAAGTAATTATATCTAATCCTGGAATTCGATTGATAGTTTTATGGTCTTGTTATGTAATCAGGATATCTGTTATATATACAAATTAATAAGTTTAAATATTTAAATCAACGATTAGGGAAAAAGATTTAACTTCAGGTATTATCATTATTATAAACTTTATAATTATTAAAATCTGTAATCGATTAAATTTTATAAATCAATATTAGTAGTGAATGAATGTGAATGGCAGCATAATCTTGAAATTGAAGATAATTTGAAAAAAATATTGACAGAAATAAATATCAGTTATCATGGATTCCTTATTATGATTTTACGAAAATTGAAGAGATAGGTAAAGATGAATTTGCAACGGTATATTATGCTATATGGTATCAAAACGCAACCATTTTTGTTGTACTTAAATTGCTTTATAAATCAAATAATTATCACAAAGAATTTATAAAAGAGGTAATCTTTATTAAATAATTTTATTAATTATGGTATATTACTTGTAATTTATTATGTCTATTAGTAACTTTAATATGCAATTCTTTTAATGAATAGTTAAAAGCATATTGTGATATCGGACTTGAAGATCCAACATTTTTAAAATGTTTTGGTATATCAAAAGACAAAACTTCTGGAAATTATATACTTGTTATGAAATATGCTCATGAAGGCAGTTTGCGACAAATTTATATACTATATCAAAAATAGATTAAAAAGATAAATTAAATTTATTGCAATGTATTGCGTTGTATCTTCAGATAATTCATTCTCAAGATCTTATTCATTGGGATTTACATAGTGGAAATATATTACAAGATGCTTTAAAAGGTGCATATATTGCTGATTTAGAACAATATCAGCTAATATTACGTTAAAATCAAAATCTGACAGATTTTTGGAATTTTACCATACATCGTACCAGAAGTTTTGAATAACCAACCGTACACTAAACTGTAAAGCTTCGGATATTTATTCATTTGGTATAATTATGTAGGAAATTTTATATGGAAAAACTATATCATACAATCAAAAGCTTGATATATTGAAACTTGGTTTTTTAATGTGTTATCGTGATTTAAGACCTGCTATTAATAAAGAAGTACCACAATATTACGTAAACCTTATGAGAAAATGTTGAGATAAAAATTCAAAGAAACGTTCATCTGCAAAAGATCTTTGTAAAAATTTTGAGAAATGGCAAAGTAATGAAAGTGTTTTATTAGAACTAAATGAATCCAAATCATTACTTAAAATTATTGAAAAATCGTACTATAAGAATATGTTCAAAGATGGAAGCAAGTTTATTAACACGCGTGAAATTACTAAAAAATTGTCAGAAATGATTCTAGTTAGCAAGGGAATTGATTCTACAAAAGTTCCTGACGATGATTAATTTTTTTTAAAAAAAAATTTAACGTATATTTTTTTTTTAAGTATTATTGAGTATTACTTTATTTTATTTACTAGTTATTTTTTATTTAATAAAGTTTTTAAATACATAATTTTAAATCGAGCAATTATTTAAATATCAATGATGCTAAATAATATTTTTGGTTATTATTTAACTACTAGCGTGTAAGTTCGATTACATGCATTTATTTATTATATTTAAATATTAACCATGCTAAATAGTATTATTGTTATTATCTTAACTACTAGGGTGTAAGTTCGATTATATGCATTTTATTATTATATTTAAATATCAACGATGCTAAATAGTATTTTTGGTTATTATTTTAACTACTAGGGCGTAAGTTCGATTATATGCATTTATTTATTATATTTAAATATTAATGATACTAAATAATATTTTTGGTTATTATCTTAACTGCTAGGAAGTAAGTTCGATTATATGCATTTATTATATTGAAATATCAATCATGCTGAATAACAGATAATAAGTTTTTTATTGTAAATATAGGATGTAACTCAATTATATGCATTTAATTATTATATTCAAATATCAATGGTGCTAAATAATATTTTTGGTTATTATCTTAACTACTAGAAAGTAAGTTCGATTATATGCATTTATTTATTATATTTAAATATTAATGATGTGATGCTAAATAATATTTTTATCTTAACTACTACTATAGAATATAAGTTCGATTATATGCATTTATTTATTATATAATAAATATCAATGATGCTAAATAATATTTTTGATTATTATTTTAACTACTAGTGTGTAAGTTCAATTACATGCATTTGTTTATTATATTTAAATATTAACGATGCTAAATAGTATTATTGTTATTATCTTAACTATTAGGGCATAAGTTCGATTATACGCATTTAACTATTATATTTAAATATCAACGATGCAAAATAATATTTTTGGATATTTTCTTGACTATTAGAAAGTAAGTTTGAATATGCATTTATCTATTATATTTAAATATCAATGATGCTAAATAATATTTTTGGTTATCTTAATTACTAGAGAGTAAGTTTTATTATATGCATTTTTTATTATATTTAAATATTAATGATGCTAAATAATATTTTTGGTTATTATCCATATCGCGGAATTGAAATTGGGCCCTAAAAATGGTCCCAAAATTCGATTAAAATCGGGTCTTGAAAAAAGGTCCAATTGTATAAATCTGCCGATATGCTTAACTACTAGGACGTAAGTTCAATTACATGCATTTATTATATTGAAATATCAATAATGCTAAATAATAATTTTTTGTTGTAAAATAGGATGTAAGTTCGATTATATGCATTTAATTATTATATTTAAATATCAACGATGCTAAATAGTATTTTTGGTTATTATCTTAACTACTAGTTTGTAAGTTCGATTATATGCATTTATTATATTTAAATATCAATGTTGCTAATAATATTTTTGGTTATCTTCTTAACTACTAGAAAGTAAGTTCGATTATATGCATTTATTTATTATATTTAAATATTAATGATGTGATGCTAAATAATATTTTTATCTTAACCACTACTGTAGAATGTGAGTTCGATTATATTTATTTATTATATTGAAATATCAATAATACTAAATAATAATTTTTTTGTAGTAAATATAGGATGTAAGTTCGTTTATATGCATTTAATTATTATATTTAAATATCAACGATGCTAAATAGTATAGTATTATTGTTATTATTTTAACTACTAGGGCGTAAGTTCGATTATATGCATTTATTTATTATATTTAAATATCAATGATGCTAATAATATTTTTGGTTATTATCTTAACTACTAGGGCATAAGTTCGATTATACTTACTGTTGTTTAAATAATAAATTTGAACCAAAAATTTTTTTTATTTGTTAATATGCAGTGAATACGAATAGTTTATTTAGATACACTGATTAATAAATGATCTTTATACTTACTGCTAAATATGTGTGAATGAGAGAACCTGATGTATCTAAATCTATCAATTACAGAATTAATAAATAATTGTCATGTTACCAACTAATCCGTGTGAATGAGTGAACAAATCAAAAAAATATCATGTAATTTTAAATATTTATATACCTTAATAACCCGATTAAAAAATAATCATACATATTCATGAAAGATTAATACGAATTAATGCCAATGAGTCATAAATCTTAATGAATTTGAATACGTACTTTAAATGCATTGATTAACATATAAATAATATTCACTGTACAGTCAAACCTCCCTAAATGCAATCCTCGCTAGCTCGCTAGTGAAATATATATAGTTAGATGTTGTTATTAGAGGTTGAAAAGGATGAACATAAGACATTAGGATATTATACAATATCTGCAAAGATGGGTCATGCTGTTGGATTGTTGTCAGTTATGAAATGTTATTAAAATGGAATTGGAATTAGGGTTCCACAAACTCAAATCAAATCAAATATTATATTGATTTAAATTTGATTTGATTTGTTCAAATCAAATAGAGTTAATTTGAATTTGATCAAATCAAATCAAATCGAATATAAAGTTAATTTGTATTTAATTTGAGTTGATTTGTTATTTAATTAATATGAACCGCCCATTATATATGACGTAAGTTGTGTACAGTATATATGTCGTGCGTCAGATCGATTCTTGCGTCAGATTAGACCTGGCCTAAATTAGATTAGGGTTAGGGTAAAATTACGGTAAAGTTAGAGGTTAGTTTAGGCCAGTTGTTGCCGATTATTTAATGCTGGTCAACTGATAGTCATCTGACATGCATCAGATTCAATCTGACGCAAGTTTTAATCTGATGTACAACATATACAAGCAAAATAAAAAAGCACTAAGATTTACTATATGCTTCCACATATCTCTGTCATATCTATAATCTCTATTATATGCATATATATAATCTCTGTTGCATACTATTACCTTTTTCATATAAGCCTCGATTTTATATAAGCTACAAATAAGGTCTCCTTGCGATAATAACTCTAGCTTCAACATTCTCAAAAAGTACTTATATCAGCCAATCATACAAATATCAATTTATAAGGTATATGATACATCTGATATGCGTAGAATTTAGAAATATATTTTATACATACGTATATATATTCAACGGTTTTATAAATTTATTATCTAGCCATGTTGTAAAAATACTGTTAATATCTTTATTCACTAATTGTGGAGTTATTTTGCAAGTTGAAATTCTTTAGTGCTATTTATATCTTTATTTTTCATGTCGATTTTGCATTATAAGCCAATCCCTATTATAAACATTATCTAGTCCGCTAAAAACAATCTGCTAAAATATATCTTAGCTTAAGTTAAAACGTTTGAAGTAAAAAAATTTTTAGAAATTATTAAATAAAAAGACAAATTTAAATTAAAAATTTTAAATTTACAATTATTGGATTCAAATAGCTATTGTCAATGCGTGTCTGATTAAATTTGACAAATAAAATTTCAGCATTCGCCATATTGAATGGCATGATTCAAATGCCACTCAAAATGCTATTCAAACTGTTATTCAATACTATCATATGATTTTACGGACATGCATGTCCACGAAATTATGTGATAGCATATTGGCGGATCTGTGGATCACCCCAAAATTTTTGATGCACCTAAATTTGACTTATATTAAGGATTTGCAGATCATATAAGTGCATCAGTTATTTGACACCCATATTGACCAATTAAATTTACATATCTGATATCAATCTGATGCATCTAAATTTGATTATTACAGGTGCACAGAATTAATTAATTGTAACCTTAGGGAACAAAAACTACAAAACTCAGTTGAAGTAAAACTTGTTGAAGGACAATCACTCAATTAAAAAAAAAAATAAAGACTTAACTCTCCTAGCTAGTAAAAGAAAAATCTGGATCGAACAACCAAATTTGTAAGTACTGCTGATCACAAGCTAGTAATCGGGATAACCAAAAGTGCCTTTTTTTACTTTTCGTGCTTTGTATTTTGTTTGACTACTATAGTAACTAATTTTTTTTTTCAATTTCATTGCTAGTGTCGTTGCTAGTTGGTATCGTCCCTGGTGTCGTCCTTGGTGTTGTTCCTGGTGTCGTCCCTAGTGTTGTCCCTGGTGTTGTCAATGTTGTCGTTGGTATCGTTCCTGGTGTCATAGTTGGTATTGTTGTCTCTGGCATTTCGTTGGTTTTAGAAACATATTGTCGCTATTTTGTGTCGTTTTTAATAACACAATTTTTTTTTCTTTCCAGGTAGTGGTTCATAGTTTTCATCTGTTGTTGGTGTGGTTTCTATGGCTCTGCATCTGCTGACTCTGTTGCTGGCCAATTCTTAGGTTGTATAATTTCAACTTTCTGCTGTTCGTGACTTTGTCATTAGTTTTCGTTGATTGTTGGTGCAATTTTATTGTTGGGGTCTATTCTAGTAAATTTGTTGGTATTGTGATTTTGTGACTATCATAACTAAGTTTTTGTTCGTGTATTGTAGTTATTAATATGAGGTCATTATTATTGGTATCGTCCATATCAGAGTTGTCATCATTATTTCATCGCTATTACTTGTGGTATTGTGTTGCTGTGATTCTTTGCTGTGCCATATTGGTGTCGTCGTTTTAGGGTTTGCTTTTGTCTTTGTGATTTTTTTGTAAAACTGTGCTTTTGATTAGTATATTTATTTAGAATTTGATAGTTTAGGGTTAGGGTCAGGTAATAGTATTGTATTAGTGCTTGTTAGGTTTGGGTAAGATACTGAAATAATAAAATTTTGTTTGTTATACAAATGTTATTAAAAAAATAAAATAAAAATAGTAAATAAATATAATATTACACGACATAGTTACAATAATCGCAATTACAAATTTATTGATCCTTAAATGATTTAATATTTTTAACTATTTAATTATTACATATAAAGATACATATAACACTTAATTGTTTGTAATCCGAATATTTTTTATTTATGTTAAATTATGTATACAATATTAATGCCCAAATTATTAAAAAGCCTTTGTTCTAGTAGATTAATTCTATCCTAAACTGAAAATCGAACAAATATTTGGTTTTTTTAACCAAATCAAACTCTACATAAACTTGGATAGTTTATTTTTAGTCAAATACTTGCCTACTAATAAATATAAATAAATTAATTATTTAGTAAATAAAGAAATAATACTATATTATAAAATTTTCACAAATCTAAATAGACTATTCTATATACTTTGAATAATAAGTTTTTACCTATATACTATTGATAAAATAAGATATTACGAACTAATTAATTGTCTACAAAATGTGAAGTACTACTAGAGAAATATACTTGATGTACATTAACAACTCGGAAACTACAAGTTAGCTAGTGCTTTACTACTGTACTATATACATCTAAAGATATATAAATAAATGTAAGTAAAATAAACTTATATTAATTCAAGATTTAAAAAAACAATAATACTTGTGATTTCTACTACCCTTTACTAATTCCTATTTTCTCTAAAAACTTCATTAGTTTTAAGATTGCGTTTATTGGTTTTTAGATTGCGTTCATTGGTTTTNAATGTTGTCGTTGGTATCGTTCCTGGTGTCATAGTTGGTATTGTTGTCTCTGGCATTTCGTTGGTTTTAGAAACATATTGTCGCTATTTTGTGTCGTTTTTAATAACACAATTTTTTTTTCTTTCCAGGTAGTGGTTCATAGTTTTCATCTGTTGTTGGTGTGGTTTCTATGGCTCTGCATCTGCTGACTCTGTTGCTGGCCAATTCTTAGGTTGTATAATTTCAACTTTCTGCTGTTCGTGACTTTGTCATTAGTTTTCGTTGATTGTTGGTGCAATTTTATTGTTGGGGTCTATTCTAGTAAATTTGTTGGTATTGTGATTTTGTGACTATCATAACTAAGTTTTTGTTCGTGTATTGTAGTTATTAATATGAGGTCATTATTATTGGTATCGTCCATATCAGAGTTGTCATCATTATTTCATCGCTATTACTTGTGGTATTGTGTTGCTGTGATTCTTTGCTGTGCCATATTGGTGTCGTCGTTTTAGGGTTTGCTTTTGTCTTTGTGATTTTTTTGTAAAACTGTGCTTTTGATTAGTATATTTATTTAGAATTTGATAGTTTAGGGTTAGGGTCAGGTAATAGTATTGTATTAGTGCTTGTTAGGTTTGGGTAAGATACTGAAATAATAAAATTTTGTTTGTTATACAAATGTTATTAAAAAAATAAAATAAAAATAGTAAATAAATATAATATTACACGACATAGTTACAATAATCGCAATTACAAATTTATTGATCCTTAAATGATTTAATATTTTTAACTATTTAATTATTACATATAAAGATACATATAACACTTAATTGTTTGTAATCCGAATATTTTTTATTTATGTTAAATTATGTATACAATATTAATGCCCAAATTATTAAAAAGCCTTTGTTCTAGTAGATTAATTCTATCCTAAACTGAAAATCGAACAAATATTTGGTTTTTTTAACCAAATCAAACTCTACATAAACTTGGATAGTTTATTTTTAGTCAAATACTTGCCTACTAATAAATATAAATAAATTAATTATTTAGTAAATAAAGAAATAATACTATATTATAAAATTTTCACAAATCTAAATAGACTATTCTATATACTTTGAATAATAAGTTTTTACCTATATACTATTGATAAAATAAGATATTACGAACTAATTAATTGTCTACAAAATGTGAAGTACTACTAGAGAAATATACTTGATGTACATTAACAACTCGGAAACTACAAGTTAGCTAGTGCTTTACTACTGTACTATATACATCTAAAGATATATAAATAAATGTAAGTAAAATAAACTTATATTAATTCAAGATTTAAAAAAACAATAATACTTGTGATTTCTACTACCCTTTACTAATTCCTATTTTCTCTAAAAACTTCATTAGTTTTAAGATTGCGTTTATTGGTTTTTAGATTGCGTTCATTGGTTTTACATATACTTTGTTATTTTTTTTAAGTGAGTCAACGAATTTGACATGTGATTTGGGGTACAATTTTTATTTATACCCAATCAGCATATGATTTTTTGCAGATCAATAGATATTTTGAGGACTGTTTATAAGGCCCAATTCTTAAAATCAGCGCATATGGTATTGTTGAATAGCAGTTTGAATGAAAGTTTAAATGTTATTAGAATCGTGCTACATAAATTTTTCAATTACCTATACATTAAATGTTAGTCAAAAGGAAATAGCCAATCGAAGAGTGCAAATTTTGACTATTCTGAATCAGAATTCAAACAGGCAAAAGAAGAAAAAAGCGAAACTAATGCTTAAATCGATCTTGAGTAGGAATGCAATTATGATCGAAACCTCAATAATCAGTTTAAAATTGATGATCGAAATCTAAATTTTTGTAGTTATTGAGTTGCCTGATTAGATTCTGTTCTTTATTATTTAATACTGTAAGTAATTTAGTTTACAAGTTTTTTAAAGTTATACCATAACTTAATTAAATAGAATCTTCAGTATTTATAACAGCATTTGCACTTTAAACCAAATTATATAAATAATTATACATGTTATTAATAATAACAAATACAGCTATTATAAAATGGCTAAGTATAAACTATTAATTTAAAGTTTAAATAAAATAATGTGCATTAACAAGTACAGTCATTAAAAATGGCTAAGTACAATTTGCATTAACAAAACACATCCATTATAAAATAGCCAAGTACAAACTATGGGCTTAATATTTTTAAAAACTCAGCCTCTTAAAAACATATCTAAAAAGCAAAGAACATTTTATAAAAATTTTAGTTTTCTAAATAGATATAATATAAAACAATTATTCTTTAAAATTGATTTTAAATCCAGAATTGATTTCAAAATATTTAATTATTTGTAGAAACAATTATTACACTTTGCAAAAAGATGTGCTCTCTGCAAATCACAATGTTGTATAAAAATTAAAGATTCTGTAGATTTTAAAAATCTTACCAATTTCAAATAAATATAAATATAACTGATTGAAAATAAGAATTAATAGCAATTTAGAATCTCAGAAAATTTATCACAAAAATCATGGGGTCACATCTTTTTGCAAAACACTATAAATTATTTGTTTAGAAATAAAAATCAATTCTAATTTAATTAATTATTAAAAAGAATTAATTCACATCACTAATCTTGGGCACTGCTTAAAAATAATGGAAATAAATTTTACATACAGTAAGCATCATCTATAGCCTTTAATATTAAAACCCTAACTCTAAATTTTTATCTCATGCAGTTAGTTTTTTTACAAAATTAGATTTTCTTTTTTGTTTTGTATTACCCACACAAATAATTAAAATGTATCAACATGTTGTCTTAGTAGTTCTAGATAAAATAAATTTTTTAAAAAATTACAAATATTTATGTCTTTTCTAGTGAACAGCCTTTTGAAAACTAATATATTTTATTGCTAGTACCAAATATTGCAAGCTACATACCTACTTGAAACATTTGAAACATAAAGTTTAATAAGTACTGGTATATATAAATCTTTTTTTTTTTTGAATTTCAAATCCATCTATTTCTATATTAGTAAAAAAATTTTCTTTTTTCATAGAAGTAATACAACCTTTAGCTATACAAATTACATTCTAAAAAATAATATACAAAAAAAGGAAGACCCAATAAGTTTCTTGTGGTTTAGTTCAGTAAGCTACAAAATAAAAAATAACTTTGAATGTATCTATCTCAAAATTTTTATAAAAATATAATATGACACAAAGAATCACATTAAATGGCTTAGGGTTTGTGTAATCTCTTTCTTAATATATATCATATATATATATATTTTTCTATAGTACATTTTAAAATTTTAACAGTAGATAAAAACTCTGTTTGGTCTATTAGTATTTTTTAAATTCTTATAGTAGAGTAAAGACTATTAGATTAATTTTAAGATTTTCATACAATATTTTAGCTAACAGTAAATATTTTTAAATTCTTATAGCTAATAAAAAACTTAATTTATTCAGATTATTTTAAAATTATTACAGTTAGAAGAAAACTAAATTGGTCAACCAATTTTATAACTATGCTAAGACTATATTTAGTTAGATTATTTTTAAAACTTTTATAATTGCGAAGACTATATTTAATAATTAACTAAAAGATTTTTAAATTTTTAATTGTTGGGCAAAAAATTAATAGAATCAGAAAACATTTTTAAATTTCTTTTAATCTTGAATTCAAATTCAAAACTACTATATTCTTTTTTTTTCTTGTAAAATTATTTAAAATTTTTAAAAAAAATAAATACATTTATATATAATAGTTTATCAAATAGGTTTTATATATTACTTTTTTTTTTATTGAAACTGTTCTACAAGTTGTTTTGAAGTTTTTTTATATTTGCAAATGTTTCAAAGTTTTTTTTATATATGCAGCAAATAAAAACATTGAGCCTTAAAATTGTTAGTAGTAAAGCTACTGCTTGATATTTAAAAGAGAAAAATAAAGTTGAATAATTGAAAAATTTTATGAACAAGTAAAAAAAATTGCTATAAATTACAATATAAAAAGGTTTAAATTATTAGTAAAAAGTTGTTATATCAGACTCATACAATAATATAATAATTCTCAAGGCTTACTGCATTAGTGCAATGCATTAACTTTTTATAATACAACAATAATATGTTATTCACTATTGTGATATTTTAAAAAAGTATATTAATTATAAATTTCTTATTTTTGGGTCAAAATATTTTATTGCATATGTTATTTCATAACTGTAATGAATAAAAAATTATTTTTTTACCAATCAATTTCTATTTTATTCTTTTGGCCTTCTTTTATTATATTAAATAAATACAATTTTTCTTTTTTTTTGCTCAATTATTTTTATATAATTATCAAAACTCGCTGCATTAACACGATGCATTTACTAGTTATTATTAATTAAATAGTTTATTGATCTGCATAATAAAAAAAATTTTTACTTATTTCGTCAAATGGGAGTCTCTAAACATCCTATTTTATTTTCTGATTTCAAAATTTTGATACACAAATAAGATTTTTTAAACTCTTATTTATTTCCAAAATACGCCTAGATCAGGACCCCGAGCAATCTATGAACAGCTAACTATTTTAAAAAATCTTGATATATTACTAAAAATAGAAATGATCTATGGAAAAATGGTTAAAATAAACATTAATATTACTAAATATAGAAAAGATCTACAAAAAAAATAGTCAAAAATAAGCAAAAGCAAATAGTGACCTATCTATATATAGCTCGGGGTCCTCCTAGATCTCTTTGTCTGGCCACTAATGACACCTGATGAATACGTCTAAATTATATGCCATCTAACCTATACTTGCTGGCAAAACACAGACAAATCCCAAATTTAAAAAAAACAATTGCTATTTGTAAAAATTAAATCAAAAAAGTAAACCTCAAATATGTTATCTATAACAATAAAAATATCTACTATTTGTTTAAACAAAGATTATTAATAAAGTTTTTGAGAAATTAATTTGGGATGTATTTGGGATTTGGGCGCGGACAAATCCCAAACTATAGTAATTTTGGATTTTGCCAACATGTATAATCTGACCCCTGCTTCTATATGACTGTTGCTCCGACAGGCCACTTTGGAAAACTTACTGGATAGGGAGGAAGGTCGATGCAACCAGAACTAAAATCGGGTTCACAGAAGAAAAAAGTCTATCTTACTCACGAACCTCTCTTATACTTACATCCCCTTGATTGATTATCGATCAATCAATCGATCGAACATATCATAAAAGTTTGTCACATGATCGAGTCTGAATTGATTCGAGAAAAATCTGCCTCAATACTTAAACTTATATATCGAGCAGACTTTAATGAATTTAATAATTTTTTAATTTTTTTATTACTTATGTTGATCCGAAATTTCAAATTCACTCAAATCGGTAAAGAATTTCGAACTAACTTAAAGATGATTCCGAAACCATTTAGCTCATATTTAATTAAAAACATTAAATTAATTTAACAATGTTTATGTATATAATTTTGCGTTGGTATAAAATTAATAAAAACTTAATAGTTTATCACTGCAAAAAAATTTTTTTTGACTTGCCGGATCCACTGAACCCCACTGGACCTCACTGGATCTCACTGGAACTTCCATCCAATGATAAAAAAACATGACTGGAAGGGTCTAGTGACAATTTATCACTGGAACCTATATATGTTCCAGTTACATCTAGTTAGTTCCAGTAATCCTTCTAGTTCTAGTGATCTTCACTAGACCGGTCTTTTAACAACACTGATCTAAATATTTTAAATAGATTTCTGCCAGAAGGCACCAAATGTTATAGTACCAGATATCTTCTTTAAATCTAATAAAGTAACAATCCTATAGCTCCTAAGATCTTTTTTCTATAGGCATAAAGTGGTGTACAAGAGAAAAGTATAGTTTCTTTTATGTCTGTAAAAAACTATATACTTCTCTATAGCAGTTTGGTAAGAATACAATACTGAATAGTAGCAGTTTATTAATTTAACAAGAGGGCTATTCCAAGGTGTCTGTTCCTTAAAAATCCCAAGAGTTTATTAATAATAATGGATAAGAAGAAGTAGTATAAGAATAAATATAAAAATACAATGTCTGAATCTATCTAAACTAGAGAAAATAAAGCGAGTTTATATATCTATTGAGCTAAGTGTTGCTAAATATCATTAAGTGTCACTAAGCATCATTAAGCATCGCTAAGTATCATTGTACCTTGTTTTGCATAATACAATTACTAAATAAAGTTATTACAAAATTTTCTTATTAATTTTTAATTTTTCAACTAATTTTTACCAAAATTAACAAAGCTATTCTATAACAGTATGATTTCTGTATCAGATGTTCGGGTTTTATAAAACTTGATTATTGTATTTTCTTAACACATTCAAATAATAAAAAAATTTTGACAGTTTTCTAAAAAATTAGTTGCAATTTTTTATTGTTTTATTTGTTGTTTGTAATATTTTTTTATTTTAAAAGAATTATTATAGTTTTTTAAAGTACAGGTTTCAATAGAATTTTTTAAATTTGTTTGAGCTATATATTAAATAATAGAATTATTAAAACTATAAAATATTTCACTATCATGATGCATTGTAATTTTAGCTTGAACCCATATGCTATTAGCAAATTGGTTCTCAAAATGCTATAAGATTTGTTTACTTTTACAGAAATCAAGAGTAAAGATATTATATTATGATTGATTTTTTGTAAAGCAAGTTTTTTTTTTGTTAAAAAATAATGTGAATTTTTGATTTCCAATTTTTGATACTACTACAATATAAGCTTCTATTTTTAAAAAAATGTACCTAAATGCTACTTTAGTTAATAACTTTTCAACTATCTTCTTATCATTAAACCTGAGAATTGCTTGTTCAAAATATTCTGTTTTTTATTTTTTTTTAAAAAATTATATAATATATGCTATTAATAGGCTAAGAAGGTATTGAACAAATCTTACTTGTTTTTATTATCACTAATATAGATAAAGCCAGGTTGCAATCTATTTCAAACTACTTTTATAAAAAGTTGTTGTTGGTTTAGTACAATACTAATATATATAAATTCTGGATAATAATAATAGAGCTATAAGTTGAGTTAATAGTAAATTTTAGATATTTAGTTCATTTTTTTGGCCCAAACTTTTTTAAATTATGCCTATAATTAAAATTAAAATTTAATTTTGACCAGAATTTAAAAAAAGTTTGTGCCAAAAAAATGTTCAAATTTAATAAAAACATGTCAAGTTTAGCATTCTTATTCTTTTTAAAATTATCTGGAGTCCTGAACAGAAGTAAAAGCATTATTATTAGATAATTTAGATGATCACCAATCACAGGCACAGGAACTGTAGTATAGTACAGAATATATTTTGCCTTTTGCAAGTAAACCAATGCTTTTGTAAGTCAATTTATTTATAGTTTATTATACATATAAGAGTTAGTTTTAGCATTTGCAACCATAAATTTTATTCTAATTAAATGCATGTTTTCTTTATTTGACATTGATCATTTACCCTATTGGTAAACAGATTTGCAATTAATATATATCAATATATCTTAGGTGTTTTCTTGGACCTTTTACTAAAAACTAATAAAACCAAGTTTTTTACAAAAATATATATATCTAATTCAAAACTTTAAAGTTATGCTCTTATATCAAACTGCAAAGAATTTTAAGATTCCAAATAGTTGAATTAAAGGTATTTATGCTCTTTTGGTTTGCCTATTAATTTATTTAATCTATTTAATTAATAATTTTTTTTTACATAGTAATGGAAAATTAAATTTTAATAAATATAATCGAAAACTATTTAATTTTGCTTATTATTAATAAATATAATTGAAAAACCATTTAAGTTTGCTTATTGTTAATGAATATAATCAAAAAACCATTTAATTTTGCTTATTAACTGTTAATAAAAATAATTGAAAGCTAATTAATTTTGTATATTGTTGTAGTGCAGAACTTTTTAATATATTCACAATACAAGTTAAATTTCAAAATGTTAGAAATATTTAAAATTTAATAAATTACTAAAGCTACTTTAGTACAAACCTAAGTTATTTAATAAAATATGCTGGATACATATATACAGTAAAGTACATTGGACATTTTGTGAACATTTTGAACAATTTTTCAAATTAAAATTACTTAAAATTTTATTAAGATTATCTATTTTAATTTTTTTAAAAATGAATCCAGCACCTAAAAAAATATATAATTATATCTTTATTAAATTAATTCATTAATTATTTAAGCCTTGAACATAGGCTTGGACAGTTTTGAACAATTTGAACATTGGACAAAAAACATAGTTTGGACATGTCCAATTGGGGTGTGCGGCGCACTATGTAAATCAAAATTATGTATGGTATCATAGTGAAGTCTATTATGACAGATTTTTTAAGTGATTGTCGATTGATAAACTATAAACTAATATACGTAATGATCGATAAGTATTTTTATATATAAAACTTATATATAAAGCTAGGTCACACTTTTTTAGATGCACCGACTGCAATTTTTCTTTTCTGCCGGAAATTTCAATATAAATCGACTCTTTCTTATTACGACTATAAAGTAATAGAATCTTTTTTTAAAAAATATTTATGGGAAAATTTTTTTTTTCTCAAAACGATTTTAATTTTATACTTTATTTGGTTTGCTGAGCGAATTTTTAAATGAATTGGTAAATTTTTCCTTTATTAAAATGCAAATTTCGTTCTATTGTTCAGTTCTTTAAAACTTGCTATTAATTTTCTCAAAATTTCATATTGGAATTATGTGCCGTTAAAGCTGTGCATCTAATTAAATCCAGAAACATGGGTATATATAGGTCAAATAAACAGCGATTTCACTTAAAAAATGCACTTTTTAAAAAACATCAAAAAAAAATGCAAGCGAATCGGCAAAAAACACCACTTCAAGAACTAAATTTACAGCAATTTGGGCCTGAAGTCGCCTCAAATATTTTCAATAATTTATTAAATTAAAATGTCATTTTTACATCAATATTAATTAATTATTTACATCAATATTAATTAATTATTTTTAACTGTATTAGCGTAGCATTAGTTGTAGCGGCATTGTAATTAATAAATTAATAGGTGATCATCATGGTTGCACAAAAATTTAAAAAAATCTTTGATAATAGATTTTTATATGATACCATACATAATTTTGTTTTACATAGTGCGCCGCACACCCCAATGTCCAATGTACAACACTGCGTATATTAATTGATATAATTCTGTAATTGGCTTAACCTGTCACAGATTTCAGATGTGCAGGCAATATTATAAATATATATACTATGTATCCAAGTAAAGGCACCTGAAATTGTTTTTTGACTATCTAATCATGTTGCTAAAAACATTGTACCAACCTTTACTGATCTTCTGAATATTACCCAATCTAATTAAAAGAAATCCGATAGCATCTTCATATTTAATAGCTTTAAGTTGGGTTTTTTTAATACAACCATCGATATCTATTTTTACTCTTATGCCATTAATAAATACCAGTAACATGCTGGTCATATGTGCTGGCCTTTTTTATACTAATAAAAAAATTTTTTTATAATTAGCAGTAGTAGTAAAATAATAAAAACAATTTGATATCTCTAATACGTACATGAGGTTTACAGGGCTATTCTCAAATTTCCAGGTTGAATGCGTCAGATCTTAGATCAGCATTTAGGTTCTATAACAAAATTATCAGCTATCATAGGCATTTTTTTACTTAATAAATGGATGTGATTTATTAGTAAAATTTTTTATCAATTCCGATCCAGCCGGCTATGATTCTGATGTATCCCGACCCGGAATTTTGGGACCTCCCTGTATTTACGACCCTAGCGTCACCAACTTAAAAATTTCGTTAAAAATAATTTTCGCAGTTAAATTAAGGCAAGGGTTGCTATTAAATTAGGTTAGAAACACTTAATACCAAAATTTCGTAAGGAAACTTTTTGTTAGTGCGCAGAAAGCAGTTACATAGGTAAAATGTTGATTTATAACCGATTTTTTGGATTGGTTTGATTTTTTTGTGCGTTTCTTCGCGTTACACCATATCTCGGAACCTGATTGGCTGGCGAAATCGTAGCGAAATTTTTTTAGGGCAAAATCTGCGCATACGTCACGATCTTCAACATATACGTTCTCTGATTGGTTAACTTCTGAATGATCTATCATGATAATGAGAATGTCGATCTTACGTGTATTTTTTGATTTCAACAATACAAACGCGATGAAGAAAAAAGATATATAAGGTTGTTTAAGGTTCACTTTTCTTCTTCATTTAATACTTTAATATTTAAAACCTTTTTTTCTTTTGCATTTATTTTTTCTTTCAACCCGAAATCGTTGTTGTAATTAAGATAAGTATTTGTTCTTTACACACTTGTGTTCAGTTGCTATACCTTATTTTAACTTTTTTCGTTGGAAATATTTAAAGGTAAGTAGTTTTAATATAGTGCATTGACTGGCCCGCGCAAGAAGAGCGTCAAGAACGGGCCAGAAGAGTATGCCACCCTCCTTACCTGGGAAGGCCCCTTCACCCTCGAAGATTTGTTTTTGTTTTTGTTTTACCACTAACTTTTGCTTACAGTAAATTCAAATCTTCGAGGGTATTTTTGCTTTCACACCCAGGTTGTGAAAGCTTGGTATAGTTTGTAACTTTTATTTTTTGTTTTTGGGTCACTTTTGGTATTGACGTCCTCGTCGTGTGGCCTGGGTATTATTTAGTTAATTTTAAATAATAGCTAACGGATACCAATATGTTTTTGTTATGCATTTCCGATAATTATTATACTAATTACTATTTTTTTTTTAATAATTGTTTTTTACTAGAACTTCATCGTTAATATCGTTGATATTGAAGTCGTCGGTAGTGCGATTTGTTTTGAAGTTTTTATTTATCGAAGCAACGAAGTTTTTATTACGTTTACTAGGACTTTTTTGGGCAGTTTTGTTAGGTTTTGGTGTTTTTTTTTTGGGTAGCTTTCTTTTGATGTATATACTTTTAGGTTTTAGTTTGTTTTTTTTATAGTTTTTTTTTTTACTCGCTGGGATTTGGTAAATTTCCGTCTTTATGTTTTTTAATTGTATTTAAATCAATTATTTGATCAATAAAGTTTTGCCAACTTACATTGCAGTTTTGTTAGTTCATAGCATACTAAGTATCATTAAAATACATATATTAAGTTGTTGGCTTTACGCTTATACGATCATTATTCAACGCGTTAATTTATCTTTTCAAAGTAGCTCATCTTTACATTACAGAGGATGATGATAATATCTATCTTTGCGCAAATTGCATCATATTATCTCATATCTCACGCGAAATAAATTCTAATTTTAGTGAATGTAAAAAAAAAGACTTGAGCTACAGTATCACCAAAATCCATAATCCGTTGGACTTCTTTGAGGCTTCTCACAAAGCCATATGATTTGTGGAATTTATATACATTTCTAGGAATTAGTAAATGAGTGTAAATATTGAATCCAAACGAAATACTGATGAATCGGCTGATGAGGTTTAAAAAATTATTTGCTCAGGTTCATATCTGGAGAATTTTATAATACTGATTCGTGAGTTGAAATTAATTAAACAATAAATTTCAGAATTTATGATATTATTTCAGTCTTCATAAATTATGTATTTTTTTGATTTTAGTAGTTTATAGTTTATTATCTTGATTTATTTTTTTAATTACTGTATTTCTTATTCTGATTTCTTGCGTCTTGCAATTGCAACTTTAGTTTCATTTCTTAATTCATATAATTGTCCAAGTTGTTGGTCACTAAACTTTTCTAAATTTTCTAATTTAATCTTTTTCCCAAATTTAATTTCTTCAGATGAGACCAAAATACTTGTTTGTTTTTTTATTTCTTCCAAATATGATTGCCATTCATTAAGAAATCCCACAATATGAATAGGATTTGTTATATCTTTATGTCGTTTGAATTCAGACTTTACATAGTCGTCGCCAAGTAAACGAAGAGAAGGCGGAAGTTTCCGATGAACTCTCAGAAGTTGACGGTAAAGTGTTAATGGAGGAAGTAGATTTTTGTGTGCCATTTTTAATGGTTTACATGGACTGCGGAAATCATTATAAATTTATTAGTAATCACGTGTAGGATATGAAAAGTTAAAAATTTGAAGCTAACGTTAATAAATCGTTGAGCGAACGAATAATATCAACTTAATAACAAATTAATCATGAAAAAACATTAACTAATAAAAGTTAATAGAAACATGCGTCAGCTAATTAAAAAAATTTGTTGCTTAAGAATATAAAATATCGATTTATACAAATTAAGTTTTTTCTTGTTATTTTTGATAAATTGAAGATAACCTTTGATAAAATTTTCAATGTAAGAATTTAAGCCAATACCAATCCATAATATAAATCCACATAATTTAAAAAAGTTATTAATAAAATCTCAATACAAAAAAGTTTTTTTTTATTGTAAAATTTTTACAGTATGAACTCGACCATCTTTTTTTATATCTGAACTTGTTCTTTAATTATGGGATCCAATTATGATTGGCCGATTTTGGGATCAGGACAAATCGGTTTTTATGAAGCATGATTTTCATATTTGCAAACTAAGAAATACTTTCTATCAAAACAACGGTTAATGTATAGTGACTTTGAGGAAGATCCGGTAGATACACCCAACTGGTTAGATATTCTTCCACATCATCCAATATTTCATTCAAATGAAGTAGAACAGTTGGAAGAAGATTGTAAGCCTGTTTTTCTTTAGTGGCCCTTTTTACCCTCATATCTCTGATAACTTATAATCTACTAGTTAAAGAACTGAAATTATACGGAAATCTACAAAGGAAACAATCATGCTTAACTGCTTCAATTAGTAAAAACCTTATAGTGGCTGTAGGATCTGAGTTAAGAATCTTGAATTTGATGGAATTCAAATATGCGTGGCGTCAAGCAATCGAACGTGACGAATTAGGTTCAAATGATCTTGACTATAGCGAATATTTACCAGATTGGATGAATAAAGTCAAACATGTGATTCTTGATACACCATCTATAAATTATAATATAAGATCGATTACTGTTAATTTTAAAGAAAGAGGAACTTTAATTGCTGTTGCTGGTGATTATGAAGTGGCTGTGGTTGTCATGCCGAAATCATATTCTGGAACAATATGTGAGAGAATTCCCTGCAAGAAAGTCTTTTTCACTTGATTATATGATGATTTCTTATTTATACTTCAAAATTTATTTACATTAATATCCGCCTATCATTTTTAGGGCTTATAATATAGGCAAATATTATCATGTTGTCGGATCAAGTCCTATAGCAAAAGTTTTATGGCACCCTATGAGTGAGTCTGGGGCTCATCTAGCAGTTTTAACTGAGGATATGAAATTAAGGTTTCATTCGGGCTTGATAATTCTCTATTACTTTCATTGGTAATTATTAGTAGTTAAAGTGTACCTTTATTTTTTCAGAATGTACAACATTCTTGAGGACGTTAAAGAACCTGAACAAGAATTCAATTTCTCCCCTATTCCACAAAAAGAAGATATATCATTTAGTACTGAATCTACCAAAGCTGCTTCATTTTGCTTTGGACAAGGTCATGAAGGATGGGGTGCTTTTGTAGTTTATGTCGTAGCTGATAATGGTGATATATATTCGATGTGCCCTATTGTCCCAAACAAATGGTAAGTCGCATCTGTTTTTTGAAGTTAATATATAAGTTAATATGTTATGGTTATCAATTTATGATTATTAAATTGTTGAATTTTTTTTTTTTTTTTTTTTTTTTTTTTTTTTTTTTTTTTTTTTTTTTTTTTTTTTTTTTTTTTTTTTTTTTTTTTAGTATTTGTCCTAAATTTTTCCTCGATCAACTCGCGTGTCTTATCTCTAAAAAACATTCGGAAGTTGAAAAATTAATAATTGAGCATAAAGTAAAAAATTGTTATAATTTACTTAACCAGTATCAACGACAACTCGAATGGATGTCTGCTATTTATAAACAAATTGGCAACAATAATTCAAATAAAGTCGTGTTCAGCCCCCCAGCAATTAGTCGACAATCAATTCAATTACAGGGTCCATATTATATACAACCAACACCAGTGGAATTATCGGCACACGTGACAGATGCCAGTGATATAATTTGTTTGGGAACACAACCGGTTAACGTTATTGTAATAGCATTTAATAATGGTCGAATAGATATTTGTCTTGAGGTTGATCGCGTAGAAGCCTTGTGGAAAATGGATGTATGTTATCCTTAATTTTTCGTTTTTTTTTTTTTTTTTTTTTTTTTTTTTTAGTTCGATGAAATATGATTCTGTTTTTAATTGTATGATTTGATAACTCAATCGATTTAATCAATTCATTCAATTTATAGGGTGCATCTGATATTGATAATCCGACATTGATATTATATGAATGTATAGATCTTGGTTTCAAAAAAGTTTTTGTCGATCCTACTTCATGGCGAAGCGAACGAATAACAAACTCTATGAACAATCCAAGTATAGTACAAGATCCATTTTATGCTGATACATTTTATGTATACCATTTTGCGGGTGTCCATGGTATAGTCCTAAAAGGTTGGCTGGATGATTTGAGTGAAACAATAAAAGACGTTGAAAATGAAATTGCAATAGAAAGTTTTTTGGAAAAAGCCCGAAAGTCTAATGTCAGTTGGATTGCCGGAACATTACCAGGGTTAGTTAATGATGTAGTTTAAGTTTGATTACTCTATTTATATATAATTATTCTCAATAATATATTGTAAAATTTCAGTGATCCAGATCCTTTTATTGGGTTATCAATAATGAGCGATGTTCAACTCTCTTATGCTGTGTTAATGCTATCATCTACTTTACAATTGATTTATCATGAATTATCAATCAGAAGAGTGGAAGATATTGATGATCTTTATCAGTATCGATTTGAAAATGATTCTAGAAAAAACATCAGATATAATCCTGATTTACCTCATTTCCCTGAATCACTGACGAAATACTTGAATTACCAGGGCCTTACGCGTCAGCCAAAACTTGTTGTACCACGTGCCCAACAAAAAATAGGGGGGGCTGGTTATGAGGTTGACAACACGGAATTTCTTCAATCAATTATGGATACTATACAACAGGAAATATTTGAAATGAAGGAAGCAGTTAAGGCTCTTTGTTCAAGGTCAGCTAAATTAACTGAAAGATGATATGACATTAAATATATATTATTCTGACGATTTAATTTTTAGGGCTGATGATCAAAGCGTCGAATTTCGACGTCAAATTAAGAGCATCGCGGGTATTCGTCGTTATTTTACCGAAATTACTGAAGAAAATTTTCCTGATTTATCGGATCGTATACAGAATCTGAGAGACAAACAATTAAATCTCGAGTGTAGAGCTGACACTATCCTTCAGAGATTAATGTATCAGAATGATCCTATAGCAGGCGAATTTGAATTGCAGTATCACGATTCTTTAGAGAAAATAAATATCGCCATAAAAGGCAGAAATGGATTACGCATTAAAATCAAACAGGTAAGATTAAATCTTATTCATCTGATGCGTTTTTTTTTTATATTTAACTTTTTTTTATATCGAAATGTTAATTTATATATTAGCTTCAAGAACGTCATGAAGCACTTAGACAAGATTACCAACTTTTATCGCCCAGACGTTCTTTTCGTCAGTCGAAACAATTCGTTGTTTTGAGTGGAAGTCAACTTAATAAAGTGGAGGACGCTCTTAATAAAGAGTGAGTATTTTCTTAAAGAAATTAAAGATGTTTACAAGATTAAATGATATGAATAAGAATATATTTACTCAAATTTATTAATATTTAAAGAATGGATCTTATTAATGATACTACACGCAAGATCGAGGAAACGCAAGAAAAATTAAAAAGGGTTTGTGGTGCGAAATCAAAGGCTTGACATTGATTAGGTTGTTAAACAAAATATTGGTACATTATTGGTACATTTGATTACTTAAATTTATTAGTATAATGTACATGATGTCTTTATCGAATGTACTTGTTTAAATAATTAAAATTTTATTAGCAAGACTTTTAGCGTGATAAAAAATTTGATAAAACTGTAATACTAAGTAGATTTAACAGAGGTGTCTTTCAATAAATGGCTCAACTTTTCCAACAATTTTTCATTTTCTTGAGGTGTTCCAACTGTAATTCTCAAACACCCTTCACAACCAAACTCATTACCTCGATATCTAACCACAATTCCTTGATGTTCTGCCAATTCTTTATAAATCCAGTTTGCTCTCTTATTATTTGGCTTTTCACAAGCCTCATCTAAAATTTGTACGAGGATAAAATTGGCATCGTTTGCGCCTAATATCTTGCCAATACCAGTTATACTAGTAATAGAAGATATAAGCTTGGCACGTTCCGCACGAATTTGACAAGCTGTTTCACGCATTTTTGCAATATTTTGTAATGAAAGTGCATTAAGTGCGACGTGAGAAGTCAAAGCACTGATGTTATAAGGTGCTTTAGCATTGTTCATCAAACGAATTATTTTTGGGTCGGCTATACCTATACCTAGTCTAAATGTTATCAATTAATTAGTAGGAATTCAAATGGAACGAAAAATATTACAATGTTTTTAATGAAATTTTTTACCTAATCGCAGCTAAACCAAAACTTTTACTCAATGTTTGCATAACAATTAAATTAGGATACTTTTCTACCCACTTTGCAACACTAGCTTCTTCTGTTTCCTCTGTGAAATCTATATATGCTTCATCAATGACTACTACACCTTTAAGGTTTGGATCATCCAAAACTGCTTTTATAGTAGTATGGGACAAACAGGTGCCGGTTGGATTTCCAGGAGAGCAAAGATAAACTAATTTAGTTGAAGGGTTTTCGGATAATGCTTCGGAAATCTAAATAATAAGCGTTTAGATGACGCAATTTAAAAAACTTTTGAAAAAATTATCTAAAAAAAAAAAAAAATAATCATACTTTATCAGGTTTTAACTGAAATCTCCCATCTTCAACATCCAAATTCACTTTAATTACTTGAACATCATTAATATTAGCACAAACGGAGTACATTCCATAAGTTGGTGGTGTGATTATAATTTTATCCTTTCCAGGAATACAGAATATCCTCATCAACAAATCAATAATTTCATCCGAGCCTACTCCTAGAAAAAGGTAATCAATGGATTGCAAGCCACGAAAAGAGATAAGCCTTTCTTTGATTAATACTTGGTTTGGATCAGGATACCTATGAAGATCTTTAACTAATAAAGATTCTTCTTCCTGTAAAACAGAACCAAAAGAGTTCTCGTTGGCGTCAAGGAGAATTCCAGTGCCATAGTCATCTCTCGCACATCTATACGGTGTAAGAGAAAGAATATTTGGACGAACAATTGATTCTAAGGAAAATGATTTGGACATTAAAGATTTCTGCCTAGTCTGGACTACTCGTACTCGCTGTTGGACTCGACGTTAAATACATGCATACCATTATCTTGAATCGGTAATCGAATTCTGATTTCGGCCAACACTGGTAATTTATCGATTTGGGAATTTCCGAGTATTGTAACGGGGGTTCATTAAAGTGGGGTAGGGTAGATTTGGTTAACCCGGCTTTAAAAAGATCCCCTATTACTGTATTAACAAACATGGATAGGATGATCTTTTAGATTATCGATAATCGGGAGGCTTAGCATTATATATATATATATAAGTATCAACCTCATGGAAAAGACAGTCTTTCGAACATGACATCCAAATTATCTTTTTTGAAACTACCGACTAAATTACCGTCTAAAAAAGTATTGACTTTTTTTGGCGCGTGTGCAGTTATATCTGGTTTAGTTTATCGTGATAATGTATTGTCCAAAGAAAGAAAAAAGCTCGTTGAACAAAAAGTTGCACATATAGCTTTAGAGCCTATGGGCGTACACGAGCTACCACGTAAAGTAACGGTATATTTAGCACCGCCGTTAGGTGATGGGATACATAAAACGAGAGTTCATTTTCGAGAATATGTCAAGGTAAAGATTACTATTATATAATTCGCTGGTCAATGGTCGAAGGACATATAATTATTTTAATACAGCAATTAAGTCTTTATCTAATTAAAGCAAAATTATTGTTACACAAACTATAGCAATAATACTGTGGTATAATAGTAAAAAAAAAAAAAAAAGGCATATTTATTAATTAATTTTTGACCTCTGACTAGAATGGTCAAATTGGTCAAGTTTGACCATTGATCAGTTCATGCAACCCTAAATTATATACAATATATTTTTTTCTTTTCTTTTTTAACAAAACGCTTACCTAATTAGATAGCGTTATAAATGAAATCGTTGGATTATTGTCATTTTATTCTCAATTATAAATTTGCTTCCTGCAATAGCCAGTCCTTGTTGCTGCAGCAATGGAATATGAGCTTGTTGAAGGCACACAACCCGGACAACTTCGTTCCAAAGTACGAGATGCAATTATAGAGAAACGTAAAGCTGCAAAAGCATCAACTAGTACCGAGTCTAATACAAGTCAAGAACCACATTTGTCAAATACAACGGTTGGAGATGGTGCCGTTGTAATTGGCCGTGTTAGTTTTGTTGAATATTTACAAGGACTAAATGAAGGATGTGCTTCCTCGCTTACGGATTCTCAAGAAATAATATCAAACGAAAAAGACATGAAAGCAAATGATGATAATAATGATTTAATGCCATCGACAGAAGATATTACGTCTGATTCATTAAGCAGTTCACAGGTAGTTAAACAAGATGAATTTTCTGTACCTGAGCTCGAACCAGTTGGGTATATTCGGTTCTATAACAGGATTGGATGGAGATATTTACCACTGAGAATTTATCATGCCTTTAATTCCTATTTAACTTTCGACACGGCTGGTGAGGATACGGTTAATGTAGTGTTAAAAAATTCAAGGGAATTTACCGAAGATGATCTAAATCTTGGTATAGATGAAAAAAAGTTTTTGAAAGGAACCCTTGAAAATCCAGAATTAGATCAAAGGATTTTAAGTAAATTAAGAATCTATATCTAATTAACAATTCATTATGAGATTATTAAATGTGCCTATTTCATGATCTTTTATTATTCAAAAATAGTGAAAATTACACTTGATGCTCTTTAATTATGACCAATATTTATAAATTGCACCATTATAAAATCTATTCTTCGTTCCTGAACTGAGACCTGTACATATCAGCAACCTAAAGCCCATCGTAATATTCAATATTTTATTAAATTAATTATTTTGCAGCAATCAAAGTACTCTATTAATAATAAAGATTTTACCTGATCACTTGTGGTTGCATCTTCTGGTTTTTTATCTTCTCGTATTTGAATAAATCGTGGAAAACGTAAAGATATACCTTTAGATGGATCAACCTAAAATTTAAATCTTTTTAAGTTCTATTTAATTTTATAACAATAACAAATAATAGTAATAATAGTAATTACATACCTTTCCCAAACCAGCCTTATAAATAGGAGAAATGCTAAGATCAGCAGTTTTTACTTCCCAGACCTGACAAGGCTCAAACCAAACATCTGGTTTCGCCCCTTTATCATAATTATAATACTTTTTTGGTTCATGTATTTCGCGTTCCTTAAGGAATTTAAAATGAGTTTCTAGTGATACATCAGAGAATCCTGTTCCGATTTTACAGATTGTTTGATATTCTTCATTATCTGGATCATAACAAGCAAGAAGGAATGTGCCATACACGCTGGTACGTTTTCCGCGTCCTAGGTATGCACCGACAACTACAAGGTCTAAAGAATCCCCAATACCACCGCTAATGTAATCTTTTTTTATCTAAATTAAGAAAGATAATAAACTTAGAGGTCACTATTTTAAGCGTATTTAATCGTTGGGTGAATAAACTTTCAACTTACCTTTAACCAATTTCTCGACCGTTTTGAAGGCTCATAGCTTGACTCTGGGCCATCCAATATTTTTACCATCAGCCCCTCACAACTTCCTTTGACACTTTCATCAAGAAACGCCTGAATTTCTTCAACGTTCGAGGCGTTCATGTGACGCGCAAATGAAAATTTACCTTCAACTTCTTGAAACGCATTGTATAAATGTTCACGCCGTTCAGTAAAAGATTTTTGAAGGAGTGACTGGAAAAATTATGTTTAAACATGAAACATGGTTTATATGGTAAAATGTTCGAATGTCATGATATTGATAAACTTACCTCTCCATTCAGATAGAGCAAATCAAAAGCGTAAAGACACACAGAAACCTTTATGTCTGATTCTTTAACATCTTTTCTTTTTCGTGTACTCAAAATTTGGAAGGGCAAAAGACAGTTTTTCTCTGGATCCCATGCTACAATTTCGCAGTCAAGCACAAAATTTTTCGTTCCAGGTTTCACAATCTATACAATAAAATAATATTTGTAATTATATCAAATTAATTGTAGCAGCATTCATTAATTTAATAATAGAATGATAAATTTAAAAGTTACACTAGAAAGTATCTCTAAGACATCTGGGAACTTCATAGAACTATCTTCCAAATTTCTGCTATAAATTTTTGCGGTGCCATCTTCTAACAGATGAATCTATATTCCATGTATTAACTTTTTAGTTCGTTATAATAAAATGAAGCTATTATATATAATCTGTACCTGTCCACGTTCACCATCGTATTTAAACTCGCATGTGAATGTTTTTCCTTCGACTCTATCGAGCGCTTCGGTAATGCTCTTTGTTGGATGCGCTAACATTGGTTTGAGTGGAATTCCTAATTTATAGGACATATTATTGTTATGCCATGTAAAATAATTCATTACACAAAATAATTAATCACAAAAATTTATAGTAAATTTTACCAGGCGTCAATTTACAATTTTCCCTAAGACCTCTCACTCCTAATTTCAATAAAGTAGGAACAATTATATCATAAGAGGGGAGCTCGCTATTGAGATAGTACATTAGCTATAATATGAATTATGATAAATATATATCGTTCAGAAAATATAATAAAAATGTGCAAATCGAACCTATAAACAGATTTGACAATGTCTGCAGCAGTAGTCAATTCTTCCGCCTTTAAAGCTTTGGATAGCTTTTGATATCCTATATGACAAAAATTAGCACAAGTTTTAATTTATATACGATAAAATATTTAATTATTTACCGGGATCTTTTAACACAATTGACTGTGCCAGTGATATCAAAACCGTCTGTTCTGCTAATCCAATACGAAGCTTTCCTTCAAGAGATCTAACCAATTTTTAAATAGTTTAATAGTTGAATCATATGTGTATCACATACGGTTCATTGCAAGGCATTTACGCTAATTACCTGATTAGGTATTTCGCCTCATCACCTTGACATGCTGTGAGCAAAAACTTTATGTCTCGAATCTTTCTTTCCTGAGACTTAGATAGATATATATATATATATTAAAAATTGAATATTACTATGTGAATTTAATTTATTTATTTTTTTTTGGAATAAAACATTACGTCTTGTCCATTGGTTTTCGCGATGCCTTTCATTTTGCTAAATAGTGCTGGAATTGTTAATGGTTTCGGTTTGATTAATGTTGGTTGAGTATTTTTGCTATCCTTCAATAAAAATACAAGAAAAAAGATTGAATAAATGCAAAATATAATCATAAAGCCAAGCATGAAAAAAAAGTGGTATACCTTGGCGACTTTTCCCAAATCACCCCATTTTGCCAATTCTTCTTTCACTTTTGATGTCTTTCGGCCGGTCGTTTCGGCTATAGCTTTTATCAACAATGATTCACCGACACCTAATTCGAGATTTTCATATTCGGGACAAATCTAGAAATGAATAGTTTAGGAGGATATTAACATAAGTAACGCGCGAGTTTTTACACGTCATTCGATGAATTAATGTGCGCCAATTATAGCTTTCATAACTTTACCCGATTGATGCACAAATATAAAGTTTCCAATAAATTGTCAGGACTTAGTTCAATTACTTGTACGAAAAATGTGGTCAGAAGCTCTTGTATTTCAAGACGTTTTGTAGTTGCCTCGATTTTTTCAAAGGTTTTACAAAGAGCAGAATAAGGCACACTGTAAAATAGATAAAATAGATAATAATAATAAACAAGAGTACTAATACGATTCGTATTAATATTTAGCAGCTTACGGTTTTTTTTCTTCCCAACTATCTAATCGATTGATTCTGTAAAATCGGTGTTAATTAGCAATTTTTTTCAGGTAAGAATAAATTAAAAATTCATAAAGTGAAAATTATTCACTTCGCAACATCTATTTCTTCATTTATACACTCCTCTTCTCCTTGATTTGTAGGAGTAGTTGCTCGTTTTTTTGCTTTAACTTTAAGTCTATCAATTTCCTCTTCATCTTCTGATTTATCTCTCTCTCTTTTCCCATTAGTCGCGAAATTCTGAGCGTTATTTATATCCAAATCTATAGTCCCATCCGTCTTTGGCTTGAAAAACGCGCTTTCGTAGAAAATATATATACAACGCGTCAAATTTTGGTCTTCAATAGTTTTAAAAGAATGACAAGAATTGACTTACCCTAGTTTAGTTTGTTTTGACATTTTAGTTATCGATTTGTTTGCAGCGACGTGAACAAAATGGGTACAAAGCTTTTTTAATTTATGGGTGAATTTTTCTCGCCTCAATATTAAACTTAACATTTAGGGACCTTGAATAAGAATAGTTAAGAATTTATCTGATTGGTTGATAACAGTAAATTAATTTTAAGTAATGATCAACATCTGGTAACATAATAGCGAAGCGGAGGACACACTGTTTTTTTATGACAGTGTTTGATAGAGCGTCCTTATCCTGTACCCGGGTAGAGGCTTTTATCCTATGCCCGGGGGTATAAGTTTTTATCCTGTACTGCCTAAATATGATTGGTCCAAATTTTAAAAAAACAAAAAAAAAATTTTTATTATACTATATTATTAAAGATAATTTTTTATTAAAAAAAATACAAGTAGCAAAAAGTACAAAAAAAAAAAAAAATCATAAAATAAGCATAACAAGACAAATGACTAAAAGACTAGCAAACAATAATTAAAAACACTACCAAGCAACAACAAAAGTACTGCCAAATAATGACCAAGAACACCAAATAATGATCAAAGAACCACCAATCTACAACAAAAAGCACTACCAAACAATGTAAAGCACCACTAAATAGCATTATGCAAACAGATATTTTATATGAAAATCAGAAATTCTTGAATTTCGATATTAGCAAAAAATATTTATAGTTTTATTAAATAGATTTAAGTCTGAAAAAATCAAAAATTTCTGATTTTTTCAAATATCTTAGTGGCAGTCAATTTTTTTTTGTTTGTAAAATCAGTCTGCAAATAAAAAAATATAGTTATATATCAATACACTAAAATTGTTAAACTTTCAAAAAATATTTTATTTGGCTTCTATAATTTCTTTTTTTAATGATTCTAAAACTTAATCATATACTTGAGAACCCCAAAATATACATAGATAGATTAGGCTTATTTTTTATATTTTTTATACAGATCTTTTCTATTTATAGTAATTTTTTGCTTATTTGTAATGTTCTGCAAGAACTGAACTGGGCGGGTATTTTTGAAGATCCGGATTCGGTTTGAAAACCAAACTGAATCTAAATTAGGGTCCATCTTTTTACAACAAAGATTCGGTTCTGGTCCGGATCCGTAAAATTTTTCAAGGGAATTGTAGTTGTGCAATAAACTATTTCAGATTTTAAGATTATTTTTAATAAGCCTGAAAGTCTGAAGTGTAGTTTTTTATAAAATCTCTAGTTTATACACGATATTGTGATCACATCTTTTGCAAAGTGCAATAAATTAATTTCATATTAGTAAGATTTTATTAAAACCTATGTAAAAGACCCTATATAGTTTATGCGGCAACCGGTATTTTGACCTTTCACAATAGGTTCCTTAATTAAACATGCCTATTTTTATTCAGCTATAGGTCTTTATTGTTATTTTAGACTGATGTACAAATTAGATAACTGCACGATGTCATCACACGAAACCAAAAATGGAAGGCCTTGTTTAAAATGACAAAGAAAATGCAGTTTATTATTAATTCAATTAGCTATATAAAATAAACAATTATTTTTGTGTTGATGTATAATACAATGATTCATATGCTGTAAGTGGTTTTTGGGGTGTTGTATTCAGACTAACCCCAAGAGTTAATATGCAAAATTGAGACATTAAAAGTTAGTTTAGAACTAGAAAAATAAAACCTAATCAAAACTTCAACTATTTAGCCACTAACCTCAAGGAAAACAGCAAAAAGATGAAAAAAGGCGAATAAAAAGAAGAAGAAAGTTATCGTTATCATTATCTAGTAGGAAAATACTATGCAGTCTTGTAATTTAAAACACAAATATTTATTATTACTATTATTATTATGGGCTAGGACCAACAAATTTTTAGAGAATTAATATAGCAGTATTCAAAAATATAATTCCTATATTTAAATAATTAATTGTTTATGCCAAGAAACGCAGCGATTATAAACTATATAGAAGGCTGAAACCACCAAGTGACGACCATGAGAAAATAAATTACAGAATTAGATATCGTACATTAAAAGTTAAAATTTATGTGGCACAAAATACAGGAACATTACCAGGACCCCGAACAATATATATATAGGTTACATTGAAATTTTGGCTAAAAAGATTACTTTTTTACAAAAATATTATACTGTATTTGAAAAGTGGATATTGGTCAAAAGGTTATATTTAAAAGTGAATAAAAGCTTTTAATATTATATTATTTCACACAAACTCTTTCTGGCGATCCCTTGTACCAAATTTTCCAAGAACTCTGACCTACGAAAACTCTATAGTTAATATAACTATACGCAACAAAACTTCACTAAAGCTGCTGTCGGGTACAAAGTCCACTCACTGGATGTTCTGCTTCTGAAATAAAGATGAAAAAGATATGCAGACTTTTAAGCGAGGCATCTTGGCGGGCTTTGGTACTATCAAGCAAAGACATAGTAAAGAAACTCTGGAGCTTTGTCAAGTCCTATGGATATGAAAATAGAAGTAGAGGCTTGGTTAGATATATTATTCTATATAGCATAACTCTGTCAAAGTCCTTTAAGTTTGGTACTCCTCCCCTACGCCCCTTTGGTCTTTTCAAAATTTCAAAAAGTGGGCATTTTGGTTTACCCCCTTCAAAAGATCGGCATTATTTATTCCTTCCAAATTGGGAATGCGCCTACCAAATCGGAATCAAATCACGAGTGAAATTGGGTCTTTCAAAATAAACAGTAATGCCACGTGAGGTTTTTTGGAGTAGACTTCGAAATGAAATTTCTTTCTAGAACGTTCTATTAGGTGTAGTTTCTTTTCTTTTTTCTTTTCTCAATTTGTACATATAGGGGAGTAACAAAAATCAGGTGATTTTTAGGGGGGGTAAAAAAAGTTAAAATTATATATAAGAACCTGACTATTTATATATTAAGAAAGAGAGAGGGGGGTAGGCCTCTGATAAAAAATAATCAGGTGATTAATGACACGGCCCTAATATATTATGTTATATTATAGTAATATTACAGTTATTATTTTACATTTATTAAATATATATTTTTAATTAATATTATATACTTTATTATATATTATGTATTATTTTTACATTATTACAAATATTTTAAACTNACAAATAGTGCTATCATAGCTGCTTACTTTGTGCCTTCTTCTTCTTTCTTTTCATTTTATTTTATATTACTTTGGCTTTTCGTTTAGGTTGTGTAGATTTCCCCCATTTTATTTTCCTTTCATTTTCTTTATACCTTTTTGTTTTCTGGTAGAATCCTGCTACTCAAGAAGTTAGGAGAAGAGGGTTAGAAAGTAGGTGGTTATGACAGGCGGCAAACTCCAATCAGTGATTTGGATACTCTAAATCTATTGAGAAGAGGAAATCCGATGAGAGAAATGTTTGATATAGCAGGTCACATTTAAGGATCTTTAAGACACCTGGGTGGGTCGCACTTTAGTATTTGTACCTCAAAGTAGGTAATCATGTTGTACCGGCATTACATAATTGATTAAATAAAAGTTGCGACATGACTGCTGAATTTCAAAAAAAAAAATATTATATTATTAAAAGTAAATAAAATTAATAAGTTTTAAATAGGCTATATTTAAAATTTGGATAAAAAAAATTTTTTTTAAAAAAAGTGTTGTTATATTTGATAATTGGTTAAAATTTATTAAATATTAAAGCTTATATATAAAATATGGTTAATTAGCTCTAATAAAAAGTGGATAAAAATTTTAAAAAGTTTATATTAAAGCTAATGTAACCTTTATATGTATTGTTCGGGATCCTACATTACTATATTCACACCTTGCTTCGCCATGTGCATTTATCCAATAAGAAGCAAGATTTTGTATACGAATGCCCAATATAGTAATACAATCCTTTATTTGTTAAAAAAAATAATGGACTGGACCAAGTATTATCCAGACAGACCTAAATGTGGGTCCAGGTTCGTATAATCTTGGGTTCGGGTTCAGTCCGTTAACCAGACTGGACCAAATCCAGACCAGACCCAGATCTTTTGCGAAATACTATTTATTTGTAAAGTTTTTTTTGCAAATCTTTTTATATTTAGTAATTTTATAATTAACCTGACCTATTTATAGAAAGTAATACTAGAAAAGCACTTATACAAGATTTTTTAAAACAATAAATGTATAAATTAAATCTCAGAAGTGAATTATGGAATCTTTATTAATAGTTTTTAAAACAATTAACTCTTAGTATATAAAGCATATATGCATTTAACATATATCGGTACTAGACCCAAATTTATATAAAAATAGATAGAATAAATAAAACTGGGTTTTGTATATATATGATATATATTAAAGTAAGTAAATATAAGTGGTATTAGTAGAAACAGATAGTTGATAGTTTTTTATAAGTGATAATATTTTACAAAATTGGACATATCAGTGCAAACATTGTCTGGTATTTACCATGTGTTACAGATAATGTCTGATGGCAATTTATATTTTTGAACATGTTCGTGAATATGTCTGTGAATATTGTCTAGTGTCCACTATATATTCTATGGATGATGTTCAATAACAATTTATATTTTGAACATATAGTGGACTTGAATATAGATATATTTGGATTTCATCAGGAAATTTTATATATAGATATTGATCGATATATAACACTTAATCGTTTTATATCGATTATAAAATATCGCTATATATCGATTAACTGGATAAAAATCAATATATATCATTTTTTATATTAAATCATTATATATCTACAAATCGATTATAATCGGAATTATTTAAAACAATATATAACGATTAACAGATCTTTAACGATTACACAGTGTTTTGACCACAACGATATATAACGATTAACAGATC
>QKWP01000181.1:89699-130591 GCA_003550325.1 Gigaspora rosea | reverse complement strand
TTAGTCTGGTCTTGTCTGTTTCTAGTTCGAGTTTTAATTCGTTTGAGAATTTTTTGCAATTTCTCTTGATACATTATTCCAGTATACAAAAGAATAGATGTCTGAGTTAGAGGTCCACAAGGTTGGATAATATCTTGTATAATCCTGCTTAATTTTTCAGGTAATGGGGCAGGGGCGACTTCTTCTTGATTAATAATTGCAACTGACAATGTTTCTTCTTGTATATCATCTAATTCCAAGTTTGGGTTTATCTCTTTTGTGTCATTTACTTCTGGTAAATTAATTTCTAGTTGTTCTGTATCATCTAGAGTGTTCAGAAAATTATTTGAGTCTAGCTCAAGAAAAAAAGTAATTACATTAGTAAGGTCAATGGTCTGAGTAGTATCATTATTATCACATAACCATACACATTGTGATATAATCCACAATGCATAATTTTGGGCGACATTATCTTGTTTCCATGTCTGAAAAAGGTATTGGAGGGCTAACAAGGTTTGAGGTTGTAATGTAGAGGTGGTCATTTTTGGGAAAATTCCAAAAGGGGTAGTTGTATAAATACATTTTGAGGTTTTACGAATTAATTTGTATGTTTCATCCCTTGTAAATCAAATTTCTTCTAAAAATTTCCAGGAGAATAAATAACAACTACTGGTTCCCATGTTTGTGGCTCGTAATATTTAGCAAGATGATCACTATTATAATATTTTTGCAAAATTTTTCCTTCTATTGTCCGTAATTTATAAGCACCATTGTCTAATTTTTCATGAATAAGGAAAGGTCCAAATCTTTTGTCTTCAAATTTGGCTGAGCGAGAGGCTTCTAGTTCCTTTCTTTGTATCCATACTTTATCACCAATTTCAAATGCTCTATTCGAGTATTGGCATCAAAACGGACTTTTTGTTTTTGCTATGATCGTTCAGTATTATGTTTGGCCTGATTCTGGTAATTTGGTAATTTCTCTATTAAATCATAAGCACGCTGGAGGATACTTCCTTGTAAGTCTATTTCATCATTAATTTCTATAGGTTCTACTGGGAAAAGTGCTTTGATTGGTAAGGTAGCATATCTCCCATATATAAGTTGAAAGGGGGTATATCCTGTAGTAGCATGTCTTTTTGTCCTATATATTAAGAGAACAGCAGGTATATACAAATCCCAATCATCATCTCCTTTCACTTTTGCAAGTTATTCACACAATGTTCTATTAAATCTTTCTACCATACCATTTGTTTGAGGGTGGTAAGGAGAAGAGAATTTATGCTTGATAAGAAATTTCTTACAGAGAATTCTAATTGTTTCACTAATAAAATTGCGACTTTGGTCTGATAAGATAATTTTTGGAGTTCCATGTCTACAGATTATCTCATCAAAGATAAACTGAGCAAGTGTACTAGCACTAGCATCTGGGACAGCACGAGCTTCTGGCCATCGTGTTAGGTATTCAGTAGCAACAATAATATATCGATTGTTTTGTTTCGTTATAGGCAAAGGGCCTACAAGGTCAATTCCAACATGTTCGAAAGCTCTTCCTATTTGTATGGGGTGTAAAGGTTTTTTTCTATGACCTTTTTGTCTTCGTTGGCATTCCTCACAAGTCTTCACATATTCTTGTATATCTCTATACATTTGATCCCAATAATAGCGGTCAGATATTTTATAATACATAGCATCTGTTCCCAAATGTCCAGCTATGGAATACTTATGCATCATATATAATACTGGTTCAACCTCTGTCCATTTTATAACTCTAAGAGGTCTGTCTGGGTTTCTTTTATTCTTCTTATAGAGAAGGTGATGTCTAATTTCAAAATATTTAGCCTGGGTCATAAGTCTTTTCTGTTCTTGGTCCGTAAGTTCATCTAGAAATTGGTCTGTGTCCAAGTAGTAGTAAAGATTATAATATTGGTCAAGATTCATAAGATTTAGCAGGTATAATGTTCTGGGTCGGTAACCATGAGAGAGCATCAACATTCGAGTGAATTCGGCCTGGTTTATGAATAATTCCAAAATTGTATGGTTGGAGCTTCAAGATCCATCTTCCAATTCTTCCTTTGGGTTCAGCAGTATGTAACCATTTTAATGCTGAATGGTCTGTAACTAAGATGAATTATGTAGCACCTAGGTATTTATGGAAATGTTCTATGGCCCATACAACTGCAGCACATTCTAGTTCAGTTGCTGCATAATTCATTTCTTCTTTTCGCAGGCTTTTACTAGCATAGGCAATAGGGTGTTCTTTCCCATTTCTATCTAGTTGGCTTAGTGTGGCTCCAAAGCCATTGTAAGAAGCATCAGTAGCAAGTATAAACGTCTCTTTTATGCTAATATAGGGGCAGTAATGAGTCTAGATTTTAGCTCTTCAAAAGCTTTCTGCTGTTTGTCTTGCCAGTGATAGGGTTCATCCTTTTGCAGAAGAGAATTCAAAGGGCGAGCAATTGATGAGAAGTTTTGAATAAATTGATGATAGTATCCTGCAAGTCCAAGGAAAGATCGAAGGGCTGTAAGGTTTTTAGGAGGTTGAATCTGTTGGACAGCTTCTACTTTTTGAGGGTCAGGGGCGATACCTTTAGCATAGATTAGATGTCCAAGGAAGGGTAGTTGGTGCATCCAAAAGGTACACTTTTCTATATTAAGTCTGAGTCCTGCTTGTTTAATTCTATTAAATACTCTTCTTAAATGAGTTAAGTGTTCATCAAATGTTCTAGAATAAACAATTGTATCGTCTAAGTACACAACTACAAATTTCCATGCAATTCCTTTATATATCCGATCCATTAGCCTTTGAAAAGTTGCAGGGCATTGCAAAGACCAAAAGGCATTACATTAAATTCATAAATTCCGTATCGTGTAGTAAAGGCAGTTTTCTCTTTGTCACGGGGGTCCATGGCAACTTGCCAATATCCACTCGCAAGATCGAGAGTAGAGAACCAAGAGCATCCTGTAAGGGCATTAAGCATTTCATCAATACGAGGTAGAGGGTAAGCATCCTTTTTAGTGACAGCATTTACTTTTCTGTAGTCTACACAGAATCGTAATTTGCCATTTTTCTTTCGTAGGTGAGGTCCAAGAGCTATCAGAGGGTTGAATGAGTTTATATTCTAACATTCTTTGGATTTCTTTCTGTATAAATTCTTGTTCATTTGGAGGTACAGAGTAAGAGCGAGAATGAATAGGGTGTACATCCTCAGTATAAATTCGATGAGTCACCAAATTGGTTCGTCCAAGTTCCGTTATATCATTTGCAAAGAGGTCTGCAAATTCTTCTAATAATTTTCGAAAAGCTAGACCTTGTTCTTTATTAAGTGGTCCAATATTTAAAGAGGTCTGGGTCAATAGGGTATATTCTTCATGTTCAAGAGTAATAATATTTATAGGTCTGAGTATAAGGGTCTGGTCTGGGTCGACAGATAGTTTATGATCCTGCCTAGGATTCTCTAAAAATTTTGACAAAGCGTATCCAAGGCATTAGCCCGTTGGTGAGCATTTTGGGTTTCTTCTTGGAAAAAGCGTAGTAAAGCGGCATTGGTAGTTTCCAAGGTTTTAATTCTTGCTTGTAATTGTTTTATTATTTGGTCCTGTTGTTGTATTTGTTGTTGAAGCTGATAAAACTGTGAACCATCATCGATTTCCTTAACTGTTTCTTCAGCAGGTGGAGAGTAAATTTCTGGGTCTGGAAGTTTGCAATCATCACAGTATCCTTGATTTGCATTCAATTCCTCTTGGTATTTAACATGTAAACATTCCTGGCAAAGATCAACAGGAACTGTAAAATTTTTTCGAAGTACAGCAAGAGCATACTTCTGGTCGTAGTCTGGGTGGCTAGTATCAAAGGATTCATCCAGAATTGCTTGTAGAGGGTCAATATCATTTTCTGATAATAGGTCTGATTTAGCTTGCAATATAAGTTGCATTTCTTCATAGCTCCAAGGTTGAGTTATACGGTTAGAGGTTAGAGGTTCTAAGGCCTGAACGATGGTCTGGTCATTTTCATCCAAGAGGATCTTTGCAAGTTGGTAAATCCGGGTCTGGTTCATTTCATATTGGTGTCCAGCATTCTTTGTTGATTTAGTATAACGTTTGATTTGGGTCCAAAGGTTATAGTTAGGGTTATATTGAACATCTTGGCTAGCTTTGTATGCATAGAGGTGTTTCAATTCACAAAACCATAATTCTTCTCGAAGACTGTCTAATTGACACATTTTAGGTCTTGTATTCACTTTATCATATACTTTGCAATTAACAAGCATTCCACGTCCTTCACTTTAGGTGAAGAAATGGATACTTCTAGGGTCTTCTCGGTCTAAAGCACAGTGAAAGTCAGAATAGCATCCAGGGCATACAAGTTTCTTTTCAAGAAGTCTAAGGACTTCAGGTCTGTTAGGAACTTTACATTGACAACAATGGTGGGTACGGCGAGTGCTATGGTTAGATAAACGATTACTATCAACTTGATCAAGAGTACATCCACACTAATAAACCAAATTTTATCTCTTCCAAGTAGCAAGAGGACAGTAGGCTTCAATATGTTCCAATGTACTGCATACTCTGCAGACATTATTGGGGCAGTTCCTGTATAGATGGTTGGAGTTATGGCAAGTAGGGCAGGTGGTACGTCTTGGGGCTTGTTTAGGGCATTTAACAGCGATGTGACCAAATTTCTGGCATCGGTTACATTGGTTGGTAGGGCAATTGGCAAAGAGGTAGTCAGAAGAACCACAATTCCCACAAACACGCTGTTTAGGAGCTTTTCTGCTTTTACGGCGAGAATGATAAGTGGTCCATTCAGTTTCTTTTGGTGAAAGAGATTGGTCTGAGTCTTCTCGATCGAAAGCATAAGCTTCTCTGGGGTACAAGTATTCTGGTTCATAAAGGTCTAATTCATCTGGTGCAGTTACAGTAGGTTGACTGGGTAGAGGTTGGTTACTTTCATAAGTAGTAGGGATAGTATGTTTCTTGTTTCCCCATTTAAAAGTATAGCAGCCATTTTTCCAGTTATAGTTTGCTTCCGCTTTTTGATTCCAGTCATTGCCTAAGAGAAGAGAATAAGAAGTATTGTCTTCTACTTCTACAGTAAGAGGGATAGTAATATGATCAATTTTAATTGGCAGGTCTTTTATAATCCCTAAAGGTCGAGTGGAAGTTCCAACTGCAGGGACAATAAGGCTATTAGAGGCCTTTTCAATAGTCAATCCAAGTTCCTTGACTGCCTTGTGAGCAATCATGCTAATTGAAGCACCACTATTAATAATAGCTTGATAGGGTTTATTCTGCAGAGAAACATTACATTTAACAGGTATAGTATATGCAGGGTTTGAACAAGATTGGCATTTTTGGCTTCCTTATAAAGGTGAGTAGTCAAGGCACCTTGGATAGATGGATTATTGAGTAGTGTTTCCCACTTGCTGGCAGTAAGAAAGGGTGTCTGAGTCTGATTTTGTGTAAGATAATTAACACTTCGATGATAAGGAGAAGGAGGTCGATTAGAGGAGTTTTGGTAAGAGCGATAATTATCATCATTTTGGTTTCTATAATTATTATCCCTAGATTGGCTCCTAGGACGAGAGTTATTACGACTGCGAGAACGGTCTCTATTATTGGAATATTGGTCAGAAGAGCGACCATTTCGGTCCCTATTTTGGTTGTTATTTCTGTTCCAGTTATTGTTATTATTATTGTGACGAGAATTGGATCCTTGTCGTTGGTCCTGTTTTCTACTATTATAATCACGAATAAAATGTCCAGTGCGTCCACAATAATAGCAGATAGAAGGCTCTTTCATGCGAGGAGTTTGAGCGCGGTTATTAGCATAATTAACAGAAGAGGTAGGTGTGGTCTGTGTCTGGGCTAAATTGATACTAAGTTTAGCAATTTGGTCCGTAAGTTGCTGAATAACTTGGTCAGTATTGGTAGTAGTGATAGTCATTAATTTTCCAGTTTCCCAGCAAAGGGCTACTTCAATAGCGTTGTCCAAGGTATTAGGTATAGCAGCTTGAACATTAACTGCATATTCAGGACATAAACCTTGAATAAAAAGTTGTTTAACAAAATTAGCTGGAAAAACCTCAGTCGGGTCCACTTTCTTTTGTAAGGTACGAAAACGGTTAACATATCTATCCACAGTCTCTGTGGGTCCTTGCTTAATTTCGAAAAGTTGTTTTTGCCAAAGGGCCTTTTGCTTAGTAGTATAGAACCGTGTCTTAAAAAGATGCTGGAAACTTCGATCCTGGGCACCATCATTATTGAAAGCATTGGGTACTAGGTTTAAAGCGGTGTACCAGTTCAGAGCAACTCCTTTAAGGTACACAGGAGCAAGTTGGAGTTTCCGTTTAGCACTCCATTTATTAGCAGTAGTGGCTCTTCTAAATTCCTTCAGCCAGTCAGCAGGGTCTTGGGTTCTATCTCCATAAAAATCTGCAACAGTTATGAGAGTTTTTTCAGAGCCTTGTTCAAGGGCATTAGCAAGATCAGTTATGGCTTGTGCAACAGTTCGTAAAGCAGCGTCTCCCATCGGATTTTCTTCGTTTAGTTGATTAAGAGATAAGATAGGGTTTAATTCTTCAGCAAGAGGTTGTAAATTTATTTCCTCAAATTGTGGAGGAGAGTCAGCTCTAACAATAGTAGTGTCTTGGTTTTGAATATAATAATCAAATGGATCAATTAAGTTTTGGTTGTTAAAAGGGGGTGTATTAAGTAATGAAGGTGTATAGCGGGGAGTAACGTTTATATCTAAATTAACAGTAGGGTAAAATTCAGTTACAGGAGGAGGTGGAGGAACAGTTGTGTGAGCAGGAGAAAAGGTTTGTTATATATAGTGAAGAAATCGATTTTGTGGAGGAGGTGTAGTTTCTTGAGTATAATGATATAGAATTTTTGAGATAGGTGAAAAAGGAAGTGCAAGGCTTGAGGGGATTGGTATATAAGTATTAGTGGAAGAACCAACACCAGTGTCAGCTAATTGTTCAGGTCCTAAAGTAAATATAGATCTGGGTGGAGAAATGTCAAAGTTTAATTCAGTTCTTCCTAATTGATTTTGAAAATCGAATAGAAGGTTTTCAGTTCTTAGTCGAGTTGAAGCAGGTATAGAAGATAAGAGGTCCTCGATATGAAAGTCAAGTAGGGTAGCTTCAAAATTAAGAGATAAGATAGGTGCAAGAGTATAGGGGGTATGTGCAAGGAGTAGACCAGCAATGACTTCTTTTGGGTCTAAAAGGTCATTATTATAGTGGCAACTAAAAACAATATCTCGAGCAGCAGCTCTAGCAGTATTATAATCAGTAGCAGCAACTAAAACACAGTAAGAGTCGTTTGTCTTTTGTGAATATTGGGTAGCAAAATAATTGTCTCGATATGCTNAGGTCCTAAAGTAAATATAGATCTGGGTGGAGAAATGTCAAAGTTTAATTCAGTTCTTCCTAATTGATTTTGAAAATCGAATAGAAGGTTTTCAGTTCTTAGTCGAGTTGAAGCAGGTATAGAAGATAAGAGGTCCTCGATATGAAAGTCAAGTAGGGTAGCTTCAAAATTAAGAGATAAGATAGGTGCAAGAGTATAGGGGGTATGTGCAAGGAGTAGACCAGCAATGACTTCTTTTGGGTCTAAAAGGTCATTATTATAGTGGCAACTAAAAACAATATCTCGAGCAGCAGCTCTAGCAGTATTATAATCAGTAGCAGCAACTAAAACACAGTAAGAGTCGTTTGTCTTTTGTGAATATTGGGTAGCAAAATAATTGTCTCGATATGCTTACCAAAATCGTTGAAAGGGACGGTGTAAATTAGCAATAGGATAACAGATAGTACAGGATAAATCAGGATGGTAGGCTTGTAAAACGTCTACGGCGAGTAAGGAAAGATGACTTGTTTCGTGTACTTCAATTTGTTCTAAATATAATTCGTATGCTCTATTCATATAGAGGAGGCAGTTTCCAAGTTTCAAGGAAACTAATAAAAGAATAATAAAATATATCTCCAAAAATAAAAGGTTAGTAGTAAGTTGTTAACAAAATTTCAATCTCCAAAATATAGCAATTAGTTAATATCCAACAAAAGAAAATTCCAAGTAAGTAGTAAGAGAATAATAAGAGTGCAATTAAACAGCAAGAGAGTTAGTAACACCAAAAAAAAAATAAATAAATTTCTGCCAAAAGTAATAATAAGATTTCCAAATTCTTCAATAATATCCAATAATTTAAATAGGTTTTCGCCAGAAGGCACCAAATGTTACAGTACCGAAAGCCTTCTTTAATTCCGATAAAGTAACAATCACACGGCTCCTGAGATCCCTTACTTTGGGCGTGAAGCGGTGTGCAAGAGGGAAGTATAGTTTCTTTTATGTCTGTAAGAAACTACACACTTCTCTAAGCAGTTCGGTATAAAACAACAAGAGATAATAGACAGTTTATTAATTTAACAAGAGGGCTATTCCAAGGTGTCTTTTCCTTAGAAATCCCAAGAGTTTATTAATAATAAAAGAGGAGGATAATGAATATAAAGGTAAAGATAAAAATACAATGTCTGGATCTATCTAAAACTAAAGGAAATAAGATGGGTTTATATATCTATTGAGCTAAGCGTCACTAAGCATCATTAAGCATCACTAAGCATCATTAAGCGTCACTAAGCGTTGTTAAGTGTTGCTAAGCGTCGTTAAGCGTCGCTAAGTGTCGTTAAGCGTCGCTAAGCGTCATTGAGTGTCATTGCACATCAATTTCGCTTATCACTATTACTAAATACAGTTATTACAAAATTTCCTTATTAAGTTCTAATTCTTAACTAATTTCTACCAAAATTAACTACAACTTATTCTATAACAATGTTCTTATTTAAAATACATTAAATTTATGATGTAGACAAGTTTTATATCGAGTGATGCTAGTATATAAATAATACACAAATTAAAATTTTTATTATAATTGTATTTTACTCTATATTATCCTATATTATATCTTAAGTTAACTGGATACCTCAATAATTTATCTGTTTATCAGTTTTATAATTCGGGTATCTGGATAGCCTAACAGTTAACTGGTTATTGTACCCTAGAGTACGACCACTAGTCTGGGTAGGTTTTCTTGCAAAGTGCTAGGAAGGAAGGTTCTGTTCTCTCAAAATGTCAAAATAAAATAAATTAATAAAAAAATAAACCAAAAAAAACAAAAACAAAAAACATGAAACGAAAAAATAAAAAAGCGAAACCTTGCAAGAACTTGCAAAAAACTTGCAAAACTTGCAAAAACTTGCAAAAACTTGCGCCTATTTTTCTAAAGTAGCGTTCCTAGAAATTTAGAAATTGATGGGTGAAATCTGTTGTGTGTTCTTGCAAAGTTTCGGAAGTCTGAGTAGACATGCACTAAGTTCCGAAAAGTTGTAGGTTTTCTTGCAAAAGGCTAGTATTCTTGTAAAATACAAAAAAATTAAAAATAAATAAATAAAAAAAAAAAACAAAAACAAAAACAAAAACAAGCAAAAACAAGCAAAAGTAAAAAAAACAAAACGAAATAAAAAAACAATATAAATAGATCTAATTAATAAACAAAGGATCTAATCTGATCTTGTAATACAGATATGCAGATTAATTCGAAGTATTTCGAAAATATAGTCCAATGCGTCCTTGGTATGACCCAGGTTACATATCTACTGATCCAGCCAGTCACAGCCAGTTCACTCAAAAAATATTTCGAATTTACTTTCGAAAACATTTTTGAAATATTTCGAAACCTACAATATTTCGAATTTACTTTCAAAACATTTTCGAAATATTTCGAAACCTGCAATATTTCGAAATACATTGCAAAATATTTCGAAATATATTGCATATGAGAAATCTTTCGAAAGATTTTGCATGTTCGCAAGATCTTTCGAAAGATTGCACTACTATAAATTTGCTGATGAAAGTCTAAATTTTACTAAGCAAATTGATTAAAATCACTTAAGTAAACTAATTTAGGAAATCAAAATACACTTGTTATAAAATTTTCATAAGTATTAAAAAATTTTTTATTAATTGAAATATATTTGACAAATGTAAAAATTAAGTTAAATAATAAAAAAGTTATTTTATATAATTTTAAAACTCTTTCTGCTGATCTCCGTTTTATTATAATTTTTACCTATCCTATTTTTAGTGGCTTAAATAAAAAAAATAATAAAGATATACTGTATACGAACGTTTTCCAACTATCGTCTTTCTTTACAGGGTACTTACCCATGTCCGCTTAATCGATTATACTGTACTATTAAATTTTTAAGTTTACACTAGTGACCTTGCTTCGGTAAAGGTACTAGCTGTTAGGCAATTTTACTCAAACCTCGCTTTCGTGAGTTCACTATATACAACCAAACATACAACTATGCTCTATCATTAGGGCCACAAGATATACAGTTTAATACACACGTTACTTAATACATATATACGACAAGTTTAAAGTCTATATACACCACTACAAAACGATACAAAAATTCACACAAAAGTGGGCATTTTAGCTCACCCCTATCAAATGCAACGATTACATCATACTGAACAAAAATAGAAGGATCGTCAAACCACAACAAACAACAACACGTCATCAACTACCAAATCTAAGCGAACAACAACACACCATCAACACAAAACCATGCTGCGTAATACTTTCGACTTCTTCTGGCCTACATTGAATAATACACATACCAAACCACACGAATACGACATACAGAATACCTCCGACCTCCGACTTGTACAACTTATTACGATTACCATACTACACCGAATACACCACACTCCTTAAACATAATAAAATAAATCGCTCTGTGTTTTAGTTCTATAGAGTAGCCCCTTGTAAAATAGATATAGAAATTTTCACAGCATAAGCTTGGTCTTTGATCTCTTAGCTAAAGGCAGACAATAGGCCTCTCTCTTGTCTTTTAAATTTAATTACACACCATACACTGTATTTCATAGACTAAGTGCGGCAATTGCTGCTCTTAGCTAAATATTGTGACAGATCATAATGAAATCCAGATTAAAATAAAATGATAGTATAAAATCTCAAAAACTAAATTTTTTGAGGGTGCATTTTTTAGGGTTAGGGGTTTAGAGTTAGAGTTAGTTTTAAAAAAAATATATAATAAACATGTATTAATGGGTTTTGGAAGGCTAGCAGGTTAAGTATAGAATATAGATTTCATTTTAAATTATGATCTGCGACAAGTATTGATCGTAAATAAAGTAGCCTAAGTCGTAGTTTAACACATTAATTAATGTACAACATACATATAAATGTATTAAGTTATATTAAATAAATAATAACCTGCGACAAGATCTCGCTTATAAAAAAAAAAAAAAAGTTAAATAATAAAAAATTCTTCAATTTTAATAAAATTTCAGAATATGTGTATTTTGGTCTTCCAAACAAGTTTACTTAATAGATAATTATTGATTGACTTAGTAGAATTTAGACTTTACTATATAGCAACTATCTGCAATTAGCCAATCAAAGAGTGCAAATTTTGACTATTCTAAATCAGTCCAACGAAAAATTCGAACATACATAAAAAAAGAAAAAAGCAAAAATATACAAAAACTAATGTTTAAATCAATTTTGGTGCACTAATTAAAAATGATAGAAATAAAATTTTACTTATATTAAGCATTACTTTAACCCTATAGCCTCTAATGTTAAGGCCCTAAATCTAAATTTTTACCTCATGTACTTAGTTTATTTACAAAATTGAATTGTCTTTTTTGGTTTGTATTATTTACACAAATAAGTAAAATGCCCTTCTTCTAAAAAATTACATGATTTACTATACTTCTCTTATCAAAAAAACATTATGTTTTGTCAGACACCTCACTTTTCTTGTAAAATATTATTTATAGATGCTTTCTAATTAAAAAAAAATTTAATAATTTAAAGCATTTTAATAAAAAAGTTAATAAAATATATTTCAAATAATATATCATATAAAATATAAAATTTTTAAATTTTTACTTTTTTTGTTTTATTTAAAAAACAAATATTTTTTAAAATTGCAGACAAATTTGCCTGCAGGACCTTTTAAGAAATAGTATAAAATGATAAAATCTTTTTAAAATTATGTATTTTGATTGGCTAATTATTACAGATAGATCTACCAATTATATGAATATCATCCTATGAATATTGAATGCTAGTGGAAACGCTACTCACTTTTTTAGTTATGACTTATCAGGGATTAATATATGTAAATGCAAATAATTTTTATGCTCCCAACTAACAAAATACAAATAAAATAAATATTTAAATAGTCATGAATTAACTTAAATTAATAAAAACTCTTTATTGTCTGGAGCAAAGTATAGGACTCATACTTCTACACTTAGTGATAACCAAAACTATGCTTTTGATATATTTATATCAAAATTATTAAAAATGCAGTTGTGGCATTTTCTGTCTGTAATACCACGTATTTATATTTGCACAGTTGTGCAATAGCAACAAAGGTTTTACGTAGAGATGGGCAATGCGCATGCATGGTATGCAAAACATGCAACATGCAATTAATTCTGGTCAGCATTAAGAAATTAAATCATAATTTTGGCCAAAACATGCATGCATGCATGCAAAAAATGCATGCGCATGTGCATGCTAAAATGAAAATTTTGTATTTTGCCCATCTCTAGTTTTACGTGCTTTTTATACAGTAGTACACTTAAACATTCTTCAATACATCCTATCTCACCTGATATGCACATATCTCTAAATACTAACTAATGATTAAATTATCGTTTTAACCTTTGCGACAAATTTACTAGTTTTTTGTTGTTTCTACATTCTTTTTTTTTGCTCTAACCACTATATGACATTGCTTAGGGTGGTGACATATATTATATAATATAATTTTACTATACTCCCTACCCCTTCTTTCTACATAAGAGAAATTTGATTGGCTATTATGAACTTCTATATTTAATATAAGATTTAAGACCTCTCTCCTCCCCTAAAATATTATATAATATCTGTTACTACTCTTACTAACTAGATACTGCCTACTACCATAAGACATTGCATAGCGCAGAAAGTTGCCATTACAAGATCATAAATGTTATCTAGTACAAAACATTGCTTAACACAAACATTCTTATCACAAAGCGTTGCTTATTTCTATTATAAGGTTACTACTTCAAGACGTTTAATACATTTGGTTTAGTATAATTTGTATTGTCAACGATAAATATGCACATTCTTTTTAAAAACTACCTTTATTACAAGTATTCAAAACATCTAACCAGATTCCTGTCATAGCCAAAAAATCAGATATGAACATGTTCTACGAGGATATACAAGTTGAATAGGATTTAATTATTTGAAATGCATTTACAAAAACATGCAAAAGTATTAACATATAAAATTTTATTTAGCATTAATCTTTAGGCGAGTATATTAATTCATTTTATTCGTTTCTTTTTTTTACTTTATTATTATTATTATTTCTAATTTTTTCGCTTGTTTTTTTTAAAATGATACAATTAAAAGGTAAATTTTTATTTTTTTTTTAAATTGTACAGTAGTAATTAATTATTTTATTCAGCGAATTACTCGTGAAAGGGTATATTGAGAGAAACATTGAACATGGGTAGAAGCCAGAGAGTTTAAATAGGCAATCCCCTAGCTGGGTTGCAGGTATGGCATCTAGTGTAGAACCTTCGGGTGGACTACTTAAATTAGACAACCAAAAGTTGTATGTGTGGCTAGTTGTACTCTCATTATACAAATGTAATATGTGGCACAGTCATATTGACCGGGCCAACCCATTTGGATCAATAAAGTGCTAGGTACCTAAGTGGTCACCTTAATATTAAAAAAAAAATTAATTATTTTATTAGATTCGGGTTAGACAAGACATCTGACCACATAGCTGAAAGACAAATATGAATGTCTTTTATGAGGCATTTAATCTCAGACTAGTGATGCCACCGAAATTGATTTTTGAAAAAGGCCTATTTCATTTTCATTAGAGAAAATTAATATTTTTTATAAGGAAGAGCAAATAAAATTCATATAGATATGTTCCTTATAATTTTGTCTATTTAAAAAAAGTATCAAATAATTTCGTCTTTCAAGTAAAATAGGTCAAAAACAATTTTGTTTTCAAATTTTTTAGAACCCAAAATGCTTTCGTCCTCATATATATCTCAGACAAGTAAATTTTAATTTATTCTTATTTGCTTTTTTTTTTTTATTATTATTTTTAATTTTTTTGCTTGTTTTTTTTAAAATGACACGATTTAAAGGTAGATTTTTATTTTTTGTTTTTTTTTTTAAAATTGTACAGTAGTAATTAATTATCTTATTAGATTCAGGTTAGACAAGACATCTGACCAGATAGCTGAAAGACAAATGTGATGTCTTTTACGAGAAAATTGATGAATACTATAAAATTTAGTTAGTGTTTAATCTTTAAGCAAATATATATTAATTCATTTTTATTTGTTTTTTTTTTTACTTTATTATAATTATTATTATTGTTTTTTTTTGAATTGGTAAATGGATACCATCTAAAATGACACGATTAAAAGGTAATTTTTTTTTTTATTTAAAATTGTAGTAATTATTTTATTAAATTCAGATTAGACAAGATATCCAACCAGATAGCCAAAAAACAAATACAGATGTTTTCTATAAGGAAATTGATGAGCTATACGAAAATTTGTTAGCATTTAATCTTTAGGCAAGTATATATTAATTCATTCTTATTCGCTTTTTTTTTTACTTTATTATTATTATTATTATTATTTCTATATTTTTTCACCTGTTTTTTTTTTGAATTGGTAAATGGATACCAATTTAAAATGATATGATTAAAAGGTAAATTTTTGTTGTTTTTTTTTTTAAATTGTAGTAATTATCTTATTAGATTTGGGTTAGACAAGATATCTGATCTAGGAATGTTAATGGAGTAAGGTACTCCAAAGTAAATGTGGAGTATAACCCACTCCATACCAGTGTGGTCTAGACATGACACCACTTCAGATTACTAAAATATTATTAATAGGAGTAATTGCTCTGGAGTAATACTACTAATACAAATAGAGAGTATTATTGTATATATATTTTTTATCGTATTTTCCCAAAATAAGGTAGCATATTTTCAGAAAAATACGATACTATAAACTCCGGAGTATTACATAGTGCTTAGCACATAGTACTCTGGGTTATACTCTGGGTTACACTTTGGAGTATGCTCTAATTCATACTTCAGTGTGGTGTAGTGTTAAGGGATACTCTGCCAGAGTATGCACTACACTACCCTAGAGCACTCTGTTAACATCTCTAATCTGACCAGATTTCTGCCATTGTAATTTTTAGGCGAGTATATATTAATTTATTTTTATTTACTTTTATTCCTTTTTTTACTTTATTATTATTATTATTATTATTAAAATTTTTTTCACTTATTTTTTTTTAATTGATAAATAGATACTGACTTTAAAATGACACAATTAAAAGGTAATTTTTGTTTTTTGTTTTTTTTTTTTTAAAAAATTGTAGTAATTATTCAGATTAGACAAAACATCTAACCAAATTCCTGCTATAGCAGATAGTTTAATTTTTAGGTGAGTATATATTATTCATTTTTATTTGCTTTTTATTATTATTATTATTTCTAAAATTTTTTTCTGTTTTTTGGGGGTTTTTTTTAAAATTGTAGTAATTATTTTATTAGATTTGGGTTAGATAAAGATATCTAACCAGATTCTTGCCATAGCAAATAGTTTAATTTTTAGACAAATATATATTAATTCATTTTTTTAAATTCGGCAATCCTGCCCTCTGTATCTGCAGACTTTATTGTATAACTGAAATATATACATTTATTTTACTCTAACAGAAAGCTCACCCGATTTTATTCAAGTACAACCAGCCTAGCAAAATTTTGCCTCAATTCGGATTCTCAACTTACTGAGAATATGATCCCTCCTATCACCGGCAGGCACCTGCTAACTATATCAAAATTGGCTTCTTTTTAAACTTTCTTCTCCTACTTTTTCTAGTAGAAAGATCCTACTACAAGAAAAACTATAACAAGGAAAAATATAAAAGGAGAAATAAAATGGAGAAATAACAAAAACTACCTAAATGAAAAACCAAGTTCAACAAAAAAGTAAAAATGAAAAAACAAAAGAAAAAAGCAAAAAGACGGACAAAAGGTAAAAATTATATAATACTGCGCAAGGAAACGCCTCACCAAAGTATTATATGTACATAAAAAGAAAAAATAAAAATCTAGAATTTCGTTCCACCGATCAGCCTACTCCACTGTGTTACGTCTTATAACACGTCCGTTCCTGTTTATCCACCTGCATGCCTTCTTCCCGATTAGGATTGGAACAACAATGCCAATCTTTTGGAGGGAGTACGCCAGATTTCCCACTTTCTGTCAAAAATTCTAGAGAAAAGGCTTCCAGCGAGAATATGATAGAGGATGTATGGTCAAACATGTTCTTGTAAACAAAAAACCTTAAAGAAAGTGTTGAAGAACTCTTTTTTTAGTTCCCGCCTAGCCAAGCTATAACACCTTCGCCAACAAAAGAAAACTTCCACCAGAATTTCTTGTACCAAGGGCATCTACTGCCTGTTATCTTCCACAACTAACGCTTCTGGCTTGCGTGCCGAATATATAAAGGAGTCCCTAAGGATATAGCAAAAGGTTGACCTTTATAAAAACCAGTGTAAATAGCTGCTTCATCTTTTACCAAAAAATTTTTTGTTTTTCTTTTGTTCAGAATTTTGTATAAGTGATCGTCAGAAAGAGTTTTTTGAGTATATATTAATTCATTTTTATTTGCTTTTTATTATTATTTTTATTTCTAAAATTTTTTTTCACTTATTTTTTTTTAATTGGTAAATGGATACCGATTCTAAAATGACATGTCATTTTACGATTCATGAGATATAAATCAGTGCTAACTTGGAGAAATAATAGTTAAATTTGAATATAGTACAATAGTTATAATAGTTAGACATTAGTAGTTAGATTAAATTCGGTATGGTGGATATAAATATAGTAAGTTAAAATAATAATTTAGAAATTAATTTAATTAAATAAATGAATAATTTTAAAAAGATAATTTTTTTAATAGAAGTTAATTGATAAAAATTAAAAATAAGACCATATAAAGTTAATTTTTTGGTTCTCATAACATGAGACAAAAAAAAATGACCCAGCCGGCCGAACTTTTATTTAAAAATTTTATATATAAAATTTTATAAAATTTTTAAAAAATTTTTTTTGAAATCCCACCCAACTATTAAAACATATAAAAAATTTTTTTTAAAAAATTTCCAAAATATGACCCGGCCAGGTTATGAGAACCAACTTTATATGGCCTAATACTAGTAATTTTTTTTAAAATAATTTTAAAATAATAATATATAATGTTATTAATAATAAAAAAATATAAATAAAATTTTTTAAAAGGGAATAGAAATTTGTCGCACCCTCCGATTCGGCCAATCAAATCGCACGATTTTGTGGACAAAAAATTTTATTTTTTAAAAATTCAAAATTTACTAGTAAAATGTAAAAATAAATAAGCGATATCAAAGCATATAATGTAAAATTTTATTCTGAACAACTTTTTCTAAGTCATAAAGATAGATTATCTTAGTAAAAAAAACGTTTCATAAGAAAAAACAAAAATTTCGATCGTTAGCACATATAAAACTTTTTTTTACTAATATAAATCTATCTTTACGTTTAAGAATTATATGTAAAATTTTATGCTAAACAACTTTTTCTAAGTTAAAAAGGTAAGATTGTTTTAGTAAAAAAAAAGTTTTATATGTGCTAACTTTTGAAATTTTTGATTTTTTTTATAAAACGTTTTTTTTACTAAGACAATCTATCTTTATGACTTAGAAAAAGTTGTTCAAAATAAAATTTTACATTATATAGCATGCTATTTTATATAAATTTTACACTTTATTATGTAAAATTTTTAATTTTTAAAAAAAATTTTTTGCCTATAAAATCGTGCGATTTGATTGGCCGAACCAGGGGTGCGACATGTCGTGGGTGCGCCAAACTTATTTTCCCTTTTTAAAAAATAATTTAATATTATTAAAAATAAATATGTTAAAAAAAGTTAAAATAAAAATTTTATATTAAAAAAAAATAAAAAAATAATTTTAAAACAATAAATATGGGGTGTCTTCAATTAAAAGGGCCCATTTTTACATTTTTTTGAAAAATGAGTTTCGTTAAATTCATATAAATTTTGACATGATTGACTTTTTTTAATTATAAATGAAAGTTGAATTACATAATAAAAAATCAAGATAATGTAAAAAGAAAAATTACATGAGGCTGCGTAGAGCCAACACGTCACGAGTTTACCCGATAGTCACCTGCCGTCTTTAACCAATCAATATCGTGAAATTTGATTGATCCCGGATCAGTCCGAAAATCAAAACAAATAATTAAACTCAAATATCTCAAAATAAAATATATGTAAAAATGGGCCCTTTTAATTGAAGACACTCCATATAATAATTTAATTAAAATAAAATAAAAATAAAAAAATAATGATAACTTAATTAAAAATTTATTTTATTTTATTTTATAATAATAACTTATTTTAAAAAAATGCATATAAATTTATGATTTTAAATAATTTGTATACTATTAAGTCATTAGGCATTTAATGCTTTATTTTTAATAATTTTATTATATTAATTCTATATATTTATTTAATTTATATTTTAAATTTATATTTTTAATTTTTATATAATTTAATTTAATAATTAATATTGTATTTTAAACTAACAAATTAATAAAAAATTTTATTAATTAATCAATTTTATTTAGCTATTTATTTAATTGTCTATTTAATTAATTTACTAATTAATCTATTAATTAATGCTCCGGACGCATACCGGTTTCCGGTTCCTAGTATTTACAACATTAATGTGATTAAATAGTATATCTTGTGAATAGCTTATTTTAAACATTTAGGTCAATGAATACTTACCGATTGAAATTAAAAGCAATTTTCATGAATAGATTATTTTAAATACTTAGATTATCGAACTTTGATTTATTTGGATCGACAATTTTTGTAATTTTTTGAGTCCCGTGAGTCCGCGAATACAACATAGATAGCCACCCTAAGTTCGTCATATTTTATGAAATTTATTCATCTATAAAAAGGAAATAGGGTGAATAATTAATTGAGTTCCATGAAATATAATGAAGTCGAAGTGATTACTGTATTATAATCACAGGACTTACGGGACTCCAAAAAAAAAAATGCAAATGTGGTGAATTAAACAGCCAATATTTATGAATCTTATTTTCAATACTTAGGGATAATTATGATAAATGTTTGCGAATAACTTATTTTAGATCTTAGATTAATAAATGTTTTTTATACTACTAAGTTCTATAAGTAAGTGAAATTAAATAGTACTCGAATAACTTATTTCAGACCTAGATTATAAAATATTTTTATATTCATCAAGTGTTGTAAAATATATAAAATTAAATAATAATATTCATAACTCGAATGGCTTATTTAAATGCATAACCTCGATAATATTAAAATTTGTAAGCCTCTATATGACTCGTTGACCCAGGTCATGACTTGGATCAATATCTGACCCGTCCGGACACTATTATCTGACAATCATACACAAAATGACTCGTTCAACTCCAAATGACCTAAGTCATTTGGTCACGAGTCATTTTCAGATGACCCGGAATTTAAATGACCGTAATGACCAGTCATTCTGAAATCATTTCAGGTCATTTGCAAAATAGGCAAATGACTAGGCCATTTACCATCCCTGTGACTTATAGCAACTTTTTTTATTGAATAAATATCTATTCAAAAATCAAGGCTCGAAATTGAGACATTACATAATTGAGTCACATATACACAATCAACGTTCTAATCGTTTATATAGCACACAGTAACAATTTTGGTCTTTTGACCAGAACTTTATATTTCTATATATATATTATACCTAATAATTATAGTCATTTTTCACGTTAGGTTCAAATGGACTGACTTAATTTTGTAACTTTCTGTATTACCATATTAAGGAGAAATTATTAAGAATTTAATGTCATGTGGTATATTTGTTTTTATTAACATAATTATGACAAAAAAAAAGTAATAAACAATGAAACGAATTTCAGATTCATAGCATTAGTCTCTACTGTAATTAATAACTTTTATCTCTTTGCCTCTAATTGAACATAAAAAGGTAATGCGAACAAGTTAACTACAGTATATGTATTTTTGTTTCCTAAATGACTATATAGAACGCCTATTGTACATCCGTAATATCAATTTTTTCAGCAATTCCCGGCATGTTAAAACTACCTAAATACGTATTCACTTTCAAGTTTTAATTTGGCAACATTGATATATCGATATGAATGAAAAAAAACAATAGTAATGTAAAATTTCAATGACTGATGGATAAACAGGGTTCGCATTACACAGGATGCACAATGCGGGTATCGGAAAATATGATAAATCGTGTGACAACTATTTATAGTATTAGATTTCTCTTTAAGAAACTGATAGTGGAAAAAACCAAATTCGAATTTATTTATTGAATCGTCTTAATACGTAGTATGATAAGAAGTATTGTACGTTATGACAAAGATGAGTATTGTAACAAATTGAGATATAAATCAAGATACTTGCGTTCCAGTAGATATCAATCAATTCCTCTTTTAACGAGTATATCGGTATAAATATGCAATATGCTCGAACTTAATGTGATTGATTAAAATAACCACTTTATGTAGAAACAGTGTTCTCTTGCTTGGTTCTAGATAATAAATTTCAGCGCATCGTTGGTGACAAGAACGATAAGTAAATACGCACATATCAAATATATACATTTTTTTTCGTTTATCCTATAAGCTGCTATGTACATCAGATATACAGGTAAATCTGATATATATGCTAATTGCTGTTTTATTATATTACTATAAAAGTATAAGCTGATATCGATAATCTACACAACTTATTTGAGTTGGTCTATCACGAAACGTCAAGTAAATAACCTGTTTTTTAACCCCTATTAAGTAATAATTGGGTAATAACGATAATTTCATTAATACTGTAATATATATATTAATAATACAGTAATATATTTACAGAATTCAATACAAATAAGATTTTACCCATTCGGTCTGTGTTTACAATTATAACGCCAGCTCTGTTATAGGCTAATTATGTTTACTTATTTAAGAAAATTATATACAATATTAGATGGGTTACGCATCCGAAACTGGAAAATACTTATCGCTATTAGAAATTAATAGACCATTGTTATACTTGCCCCTACAGAAGTTGTTCTTCGTATAGAAAGAAACAAGCATCTTCGGATTCGTTTAAAACTTACATAGGAGGAATCGCGGCTAAAGGCTGAACCAAACTATAATATAAAATGTTTAATTTATATATAATTCATATTAATTTTTAATTTTTAAGTAATACTTTGAAATAACGATAAATTCGTAACACATTCATATCAGATATACCAAAAAAAAATACATTGTTTCTTTACCGAAGGACGTCGACATTCATTGTTTCATTTACGTACGTACCATCACATGACACTATTACGATACTAGTATTATATTGCTATACGTGGTAGTGGGAAAAATAAAATAATTTAAACGTTAACTTTTTACTATTTTTACAAGATTTCGGAGTTCGGGTATTTTTATACGCCCTATATAAAAAAAAGGTAACATCATAATATATCACAAAAAATGCATTAATATAAATAAGTTTTTTTAGTAGCGTTATAAGCCGTCTCTGAGCTCCAGAAACCGCTGTCTACTATATTTAAATTTTTTATTTTTTAAACAAATAAATACAAGGCGGGAAGTAATGCTTAAACGTCTTAAATTTTGGGAACGTCCGGAGCCTCAAGTGTGTGCGCGTCAGGTTTTTGTTAATGAGCCTTTACCACCAAGCAAACTTGATAAAAAAGGGCGTCCGAGACAACGTTATGTTACCAACAAAATCACTACCTCGAAGTATTCGATATTCTCTTTTGTACCAAAGAACTTGTATGAACAATTCCATCGTGTTGCCAATTTTTTCTTTTTATTATTAGTAATTTTACAATGGTTTCCAGAATTCGCAACTATAAATCCTATAGTAGCGGCTTTACCAATGTTTATAATAACGGGCGTAACCGCTATAAAAGATGGTTTTGAAGACTTTAAACGGCACGTGACCGATAGATCTGTTAATAATAGAATGACATGGACTTTAGGAAATTGGACAAATTATAATTATCCAAATTCAACTTCTAAATTTTTTTCTTTTCGATCGAAAAATTCTGAGAAATTAAATGAAAAAGAGGGTCCAAAATGGAAAGAAACAATGTTTAGACATGTTAGGGTGGGAGATTTCATTAAATTACATAATGATGATTTCATTCCAGCTGGTAAGATTATAATTTTTAAAAAAAAAAATTTTTCGTGATTTATTCTCTGTTGACTTGTTTCACATATAGGCATATGAATTCTAATAGATGATCAAGTACAAATAAAACCTTGGGTAACCAACATTATTTATTTATTGTTCCTTGTTAGATATCCTTATCCTTTCAACCTCGGAACCTAATTCACTTTGCTATGTAGAGACTAAAAATCTTGATGGTGAAACAAATCTTAAAATTAGATCAAGCGTACCAGAAATTGATCATATAGAAACACCTGAAGACTGCACATCAATTAGATTTTTTATAGATTCTCAACCACCTGCCCCAAATTTATATAGTTATAATGCTACTTTAGTGTTCCCGGATGGTTTACCGGACCGACCACGTTCCCGTGGGCCTACTAAAATACCTGTCAATCTTAATTCATTATTATTAAGAGGTTGTGTGTTGAAAAATACTGAATGGGTAATTGGATTGGTTGTATTTACTGGTACTGACACGAAACTTGCGTTGAATTCCGGTGAAACTCCATCAAAAAGGAGTCAGATAGAGAGATTGATGAATCCACAAATGTACGTTAATTTTCTATATATTTGTGAAATTTTTTGGTTAAATTTTTTGGTGATTATTTCATTATCTTTTTTTTTTTTTTTAATTAGTATCGCAAATTTGGTTATTATGACGTTAATGTGTGTATGGTGTGCGGTTGGAACAAGAGTGTGGGAAGGTGGGTTTAGCGATTTGGATCCACCGTATCTTGCTTCAGCCGATAATCTTAGTTATAACGCCTTTATGACATTTTGGTATGATAAACTTTAATCTATTTATTGTATCATTACGTTTTTTATAATATGAATCAATTGTTTATCGATAAGTTTTGGGTAATAGGAATGCATTGATTTGTTTTCAAAACATCGTCCCAATCTCATTATATTTGTCAATGGAGTTTGTTAAGAGTGTTCAGGTATGCGTTGTTTGATCAATAAAAGTCAAATTTAATATGCTCTAACAATATATTTATAATCGTAGGCATTCTTTATTTTTATGGATAAAGAAATGCATTATGGTGTAACTGATACTCCATGTATTCCAAAGAATTGGAATTTATCTGATGATCTAGGTAGGCATTTTATCAATAATAATATAAGGTTTTTATTATGTATTACTACTAAATTTATGCTATTTCATGTTAATAGGTCAGATTGAATATATGTTTTCTGATAAAACTGGTACGCTAACACGTAATGTGATGGAATTCCGTAAATGTTCTATCGGCGGTAGGGTTTATGGGGAATACACAAGCAACAAAGGCGGAGGTGAGATATATATATATATATATATATAACGAGTACAATTTTAGGCAAACTAAGTTTATCTATAATATTAAAAATAAAAATTTCAGGTGCATCTGAAGCTGAAAATGAATTAGTAAAGAAACCATTCACAGATAAAGAACTTTTGATTGATATGCAATCTGCTGATCAACTCAAATCTGGAACTATCAAAGATTTTTTCACTCTTCTTGCGATATGTCATACTGTTTTAGTTAGTACAAATTCCGATGGAGAACCACAATACAAAGCTCAATCTCCAGATGAAGCTGCACTCGTGCAGGCTGCCAAAGACGTTGGATATACTTTTCGTTCACGTGAATCAGATAGTATATTTATCACTACACCTGAAGGTGAAAAGGTTCACTATGAATTAATGAATATTCTTGAATTTACAAGCGCACGAAAAAGGATGAGCATTATTGTACGAAATCCTTTGAATGGTCATATTATTTTGTTTTGCAAAGGAGCGGATAATGTCATTTTTGAACGGTTAAGAATTGGTCAAGATTACATAGCTAATGTTACTGGTGAACATTTAGAAGAGTTTGCGAGAGAAGGTAAATAATCGCAAATATTTTATATCTTGAATACAACATAATATACCATATAGCTTAACAAGAAAAAAAAAAACTGTAAATTTAGGTCTTAGAACACTTTGTCTAGGTTATACCGAAATTAGTCAAGAACAATATGCTAAATGGAATTTTGAATTCCGTGAGGCATCAACTGCACTTAATGATCGAGATAAGAGACTTGCTACTGTTTATGACAAGATCGAAAAAGACTTGATTCTGCTTGGAGCTACTGCAATAGAGGATCGTTTACAAGACGGAGTGCCAGAATGTATAGCCACTCTAAAACGCGCCGGCATAAAAATCTGGGTGTTAACGGGAGATAAAATGGAAACAGCGATTAGTATAGGCTTTTCTACTTGTTTACTAAATAGGGAAATGAATCTCATTATCATTAGGGGTGGTGCTTATGGTGAACCTGGTAGTGCTTATGAACAAATGCGTAATGCAGTAGAAAAGTTCTTTCCAAGTGACCTAGATATTCTCGAATCTGCAAAAGCACCTCCTGTAGTACCAAATTATAATGGCTCTCGACCATCAATGTCACATACACGAGAAATGAGCTTTGGTGGTATTTCTCTTTTTTCAAATTTATCAAATGCTAACCGACCTGGTGGATATGCCTTGGTAATTGATGGTTCGGCCCTCAAATACACATTAGAAGAATCCTTTAGTCGTAGTTTACTTTTAGATTTAGCTTGTCGATGTAAAGGAGTTATTTGTTGTCGCGTTTCTCCTCTGCAAAAAGCAAAAGTTGTAGAGTTAGTGAAGGAAGGGAAGCAGGCTGTAACATGTGCGATAGGAGACGGCGCCAATGATGTCAGCATGATTCAGGTATATCATTATTACATATTTTATCGACAACTCCATTTAAAACAAAATTTGTTAATTTGCATATTGATGATTGACAGGCCGCACATATTGGCATTGGTGTAGCAGGAGAAGAAGGACTCCAAGCTGTTATGGCATCCGATTATGCCATTGCACAATTTCGTTTTCTTACTCGTCTTTTACTAGTTCACGGACATTACGCTTACATTCGTAATTCCTCCTTAATTTTAAACTTTTTTTATAAAAATATGATTGGTGTCGGTGTTCTATTCTGGTTTCAATTATTTGATGGATATTCCACAACAGTCGTTTTTGAGTATACATATACATTGTTTTGGAACTTATTCTTCACCTGTTGTGCTGTGTTGGCCATTGGTGTTTTTGATCGTGACGTTCCTGATAGAGTGGCAATTGAGGTACCAGAATTATATCAATGGGGAATGAAAAAGAAAGGATATACAATGGCTATATTTTTTATATTTCTGCTTGAAGGAGTATACCAATCCTTGGTGTGCTTTTTTATTCCATATTTTGCTTATGGATTAGGGAGTGTAAACGCTAGTGGCCATCAACCTGATTATCTTGAACTGGGCACGGAGATGGCAGCAGCTTGTATTACGGTGGCCAATTTGTTTAATGGATTTAATGCTGAATGTTGGACAGTGTTTCATTTTATTGCTGTATTTGGATCTATTGGATTATTTTATATCTATGTAGCAATATACAGTTTAGTGCCAGATATGCCAGATTCCGGCATTTATGGTTTTAATAATATTGTATATCGTTCTGCTGTATTTTGGTTTTGTATTATATTATCAATTGTAATTTCTATACTTCCACGATTTCTATGGAAATATTGGCAAAGAAATTATTTACCTACAGATGTTGATATTGTGAAAGAAGTATGCAAGGAAGATCTTCAATACGACTTTCTTCATGACAGTCGTTTCAATCCAACTTTAGGACTTTACAAGAATTTGACACATGAATCGGCTCTTTCTGGTCAAGAATCATCTGTTCCTATTTATACTGATGGCATATTTACTCATACTCCTCGACCTAGTTTTACAACTGAACGTTCTTCGAGCGCTACATCAGGATTACATGTAATTACGCACTCGTTAGAGCAATTTAGTGGTGGTGAAGTACCAGAGACCCCAGCCAGCATGACATTTATGCGGACAGGCATAACGTCACCTATGCGTGGTTATGCATTTTCACAAGAAGAAGGTACTGGAAGAATCATGGCGCCACCTTTACGACGTCGTAAAACTAATCCTGGTCCTTTAGGACGTGTGTTTAGAATGGAAACTAGTCCAATACGTCGAATGAGTTTACCGGATGTAAGAGCATCTGCTGACGTAACAGATGCAATAATTGGTGAGGAAAGGATACGTATGGTCCAATTCAGAGAATCAAGTTCGACGAATACAAGTAATATACATTCCCGAAGAGAAAGCGAAAGTCTAGATGAATCAGATTTAATACAGCCAAGACTGACCAGTAGCAGTGAACCAATAGTAGCTATGGAGGTGATAAATGAGGATGTTAATGATAATATTGATGAAGGAAATACAAATATTAATCAAGAAAAAGATACGGACAATACTGATCAAGAAATGACTGAATAATTTTACCCATTTTTGGACATTTTAATATTAATTAATATTTAATAGATCTTTTGAACCATTTGTTTCATAAAGATGGCTATTTATAAGTCTTTTCTAGAAGAATTAGTTGAAACAAAAGCTAATTGGCTTCATTTACACAAATTTATCAAATTAGCACTTAAAATAATCAATTCAAAAAATTACAAAAATGGTGCAACGATATTTTGGTAAAGTATCCAAATATGGCTTTTGATTTGAACTTCAAGAAAATACTTGTATTCAAAAAAGAAAAAAAAGGAAAATGCTAAATTTATTAATTATTGGTGTAAAAATTTTTTTAATAAATTCATTGGATATAAAACGTGTAGAATATTTATTATCAAATCATGAACTTAATATATTTCAAAAAAAAAGCTTTATTAAATTATATATGTAATTTACAATTTTTTGAAAGTTGAGAATTATATTGATTACATTGGTACATTGATACAGGCAAATGCTGCTGCTGCTGCTGCAAAAAAAAAAACAGAGCCAAAAATTGTGTGCGATGTTTCCTATTTGGCTGTTATACAATGAAGATTTCGTAAGCTAATGTGTGATATACAGTCATTATTATCATGCTTCTAGATTAGTATTTTAAAGAACAAAAAATAATCCCTATCCTTGAGTCTTTTTTCCTTATGTATTCGACATCTATATTAATAAAACAGATTCACTGAATCAATCAACATCATGCATGTACATGGTCATAACCTTGTTTTCTACGGTTACCATCCATGAGATCAGGTTTTGGAATTAGAAGAGAACGATTATTACGTCGTCCACTCTTTTTACGACCTACCGAGTTGTTGTTTTTGATATTATGAGTGGATCCTTGATTACCAAAGTTGTTTTCCTCTATTAAACCATTAAATTTATTAAACCATATTTCATAACGTTCAAAAATTTCTTTTGAAACATCGATCAACACCTCAAATTGCTTATGATTTAGGTTTCGGTCTAAAGCCATTTGCACTAATTCTAGTCCTTTTTCCATAAAGTCGGCATCGTTACTCTTAGAAATCAAATAAATGAGGGAAATCAAACAATGACTAATGCATTCATCATCAAATATTGGTGTATCCAAATGATTTGTGAGTAAGTGTAAATAATATTTAGTTGCATCATTGACGGTTGGAGAGTATCGTACCATTATCTGATAAACTCGTCGGATATATTTGATTTCACTTTCATTCAATGGACGTAAGGCGACAGGCGTCTGAAGCCAAAGCTGTGTAAGCGTTAACTTATTTGGTTCATCCCGCGTTTTCTCCATGTTTTCAAAATTCTCGGTCATGCCCTCATTATCCAACCGTGCTAATCTCCTCCAGACTAATTTGTCCAAATCTTGAAATAAAGTGGTAGCTGCAGACCAATTTTTATTATACTTTGCTTCGCTCGTAATGGCTTGATTTAATTGAGTAAGTGTAGGTGCTTGTCCAACCGATTTCATGGTTTCGATAGTGTGCTTGTTGCAGAAGCAGACAGAAGGTTTTGAGAGTTGACGCGACATTTTATATTGTACTGTAAAAACACGCGTTTTTGTAACAAAGTCATAAGTTTTTACAGTATGTAAATGAAAACAGATTAAATCTGTTTTTCAAAGGATCGTGCTTTTACTCGTAGTGGACAAGAAATGAGTTGAAATTCTATAAAATTCTTATTAGTAATTTCAGAATTTAATTTTTTTTTTTTTTTGTCATTATGCATTAATTCGGAAATTATTAGATTCATTGAATTGTGATTGGTCAATTAAATTCTATACCGGAAAAATTGTTTGTGTTCAAATTTACAGCAATCTTTATTTTTCAAGAAGGTAGTGTGGTTTTTACGACATAAGGTAATTGTGCGACGCCGTCATACTAAACCAGGAACGTAGTCAACGATCTTAGCGCTCATATATTTTTTTATTCCATCAAATGTTCATGTTAACAGATTTTGGATATATTGAATGTTTTATGTTTTTCTCTTTTTGACTATTTTTTGATAATAGAATATAACCATATTTTATTCTAGCATTATTGCCCGTCGGCAGGTTTTTTTAAGTATTCGAATGCTTTTTTTTTTGATTCAGATATCGCAATATACAGTATATCCCTTAATCTCTAGCAATTATGATTGATCGTGTTTTTTTGTCTAGTGGCTAAATTTAAGTTAGGTTTGTTTTAAACGAATGACCAGTGATTCACAGCTAATCAGCATATTTTTATATAGCTACTTAGGTTACTGAAAGTTGCATGCTATAGTATTTTTTGATGATAGTATTGGTATATAATCAAGCATACCAAGATCAAAACTTGAAATTTTAACATAAAAGTAACTGCATTTAGATATATATGATTTTCAATTATAATAATAATAATTTGCTACGGGTAGGGTTCTATGAACCTGAACTGAACTTCAAAGTCAAGTTCAGGTTCAATTTATTTTTGAACTGAACCTGAACTTGAAAATGTTGTTCAAGTTTAGTTCAATATTGAACTTTTAGAGTTAGTTCAAATTTAGTTCAAGTTTAGTTCAAAAGTTTACAAGCATGATTAGGTTTAGTTTTAATATTTCTCAACAACTACTAATCCAAATTAGTTAAAATTTTTATTATAAATAATTGTAATATTGGGCTACAATATACTAGGAATCCTTAAACCAACAACTTTTTTTAAAGGTAGCCAAATTGAGAACCAATACTAAATTTTGATTGGCTAATATCTTAAAAATTTTTGTTTTTTTAAATATTATTATATTTTTAAAAATTTGTTATGTGTTTTATATATATGTAGCCAAATTTGATTTTATTAGTAACTTTAAAAGGAAATAACATTATAAAATTTTGCTATATTAAAAAATAAACTATATCTGATATAGTTTTGTTTTGCTTGTTTGTTTGTATATTTTATAGAAAATTTTTTTTTTAATTATACTGTATTTTTTATTTTTTTATAAAAGTTTAAAAAATTATTAGTTTTTGGTTGCTAATTTAAGGATTTCTGCACTGTAGTTCTTGAAAAATTTTCTCAAAAACTACTAATTCAAATTATATAATTTGGTATGTTTATAGTCTAATAATTTTAATTGATGATTTGCTACTCAACAAAAAAATGATTTTAGTATAACATGACACAAATTACTATATAAATCATATATATAGAATGCAGCAATCGTCCAAGGAAAACATTTTATTTTACGTGGTACTAAGTTAGGGTGCTGACTTTATTATCTAATATCCATTTACTATAGGGACTTACTCCTCACCCCCAGATAAGATCTATAAATAGAATTTTGACCAATCAAATTTAACTAAAGAAGATTTTTTTGACCTCCCACCTCCAAAAATATTACCTAATAAATATCAGCGTTCTTAATAAGCAAAGACAATTAATTGAAAGTTGTAGAGCTCAACAAGATAAATCTAATAGTAGTTGGATTATCCAAATTGGCCCAGTGGATGCCAAAGATATCTTCGAAAAACGATTGGCCAACTATATAAAATTCTATATAAATAAACTATTGTTTATATCTGTTTACATAGTAATTTTATATAGTTAGCCAATTATTTTTCAAAGATATCTTAGTATCCATTGGGCCAATTTGGATGATATAACCCATTAGATTCATCTCATTGAGCTTTAAACTTTTAATTAATCACCTTTGCTTATTAACTTAGTAAAATAAAACATTTTCTTTAAACAATTACTACATTCTGTACATATAAAATTTACATAGTAAATTGTATCATGTTATACTAAGATTGTTCTTTTGTTGAGTAGCAAATCATTAATTAACTAATTTGGATTAGTACACGTAGTTGTTAAAAAAATCATAGCTAGATATTAATATAAATTTAAAATATTATATTATAGTAAAAATTAAAAAGTTATATGGACTGTTTATATTGTTTATATATAAAAGCTTTTGAATATAATAATTTTTATACCAAATAAAGTAAATATTGAGCTATCTTTTAATAGTGTTGTCATAGAACAGCTTTGAATAGTAGTTTGAACAGTTTTGAACAATCTTGAACAATTAAATAAAGTAAAATTACTTAAAATTTTATTAAGACTAAAAAAACAGAATTTGTTAATGTCCAGAGCTATTAGATAAGTAATAATTTTTTTTATATACATCTCAACTAGTGATGCCACTGAAATTGATTTTTGAAAAATGCCTATTTTGTCTTTATTAGAGAAAGTTAAAATTTTTATAAGGAAGAGCAAATAAAATTTATATAGATATGTTCCTTATAATTTCGTCTATTCAAAAAAAGTATCAAATAATTTTGTTTTTCAAGTAAAATAGGTCAAAAACAATTTCATCTTCAAATTTTAATTTTGGGTTTTAGAACCTGAAATAATTTCGTCCTCATATATAATCTCAACAACAAATTGTATTTGGTAATTTGCAGACAAACAAACAGACATAATTAGCATTAAGCTCTAGTACATGCAATAGATTACAGTTGGATCTCTATAAATGCAACCTCCATAAATGCAATACCTCCCTAAATGCACGTTTTTTCTATTTCATAAAATGTTATTAGTGCTAAATGCACATTCTATATTCTGTAAACGTATGTTCTTTTGAATAACATTTTATATTACACTAACCTCTCTAAATGCATGTATCCAATCAAATTTTAGTATTTAAAATAGGTTATATAGTTTTGGTAAAGTTATACAAACTTAATATTCTAATTTTTAAAGCTGCAATTTAATCAGCTCTTTCTAAATGCAACCTTTCTAAATACATGTTATAGACTTGTTCCTATGAGTTGCATTTATGGAGGATTGACTGTACATAATGTAAATTATATACATATACAAAATATAGATCCTTTGCTATGTTCTAAACAATAACTTATATTAATTTTAATTAAAATGTATTTGGTATTTAAAAAAATATATAATTATATATTTTTGGATAAATCTATTTGTCAATAGCATGATAGTCACCAAAATATGATTAACTAATTAGATCAAAAGAATATATATAATGTAAAAAATACAAACCCTATTTTTTTAAAAAATTACTTCTAACTTAAAATTTTGTCTATAAAACTACGTTTTTTTATACAAAAAAAATTACTTGAGCAAAATTTTACTATATACTATGCTCCACCTAAACCCTAACTATAGCTCTAATTTTAACTTTAACAATAGTAAGTTTAATACTTTGGTTTTTTTTAATCATAATATTACATAATCTAATTGGTTGATCATGCTCTGGTGACTGTCACTAGTTTGTCACTACTGGCAACAAACACATTTTTTCTATAATTTTTAAACAAATTATTAAAGTCTGAACAAGGATATAAAATGAAAACTCTTCCCGCTGATCCTCTGTACACAAATGTTTTTGGAAAAATTTTTTAAAAAAACAGCAAAAAATACATAGATAGGCTTTAAAAAACATACAAAAAGTGATTAAAGAAAAAGAAAGGTTAGAAAAAACCACCTAGGGTTACTTAATATAAAAATACTCTGGCACGCCAAGAAGCTTGAAAAACACAAACTCTCTAAAGACTTTACAAGTCAGCCTAAAACTAAGGAAAACTGGGGAATTTGGCTAGACCCTGTACCACTGATCACTAGGTCCAAAACCAGAAGCAAACAAGTAAACAAACAAACACGTATACTAATCAGATCTAGGGCACCTATAGCAAAACTACAAGTCGCGAACCGGTTACTATTATTACAAAGTAGTCACGTGTCGCTTGCAGGAATTAGAACATCGAAAACAGAAGTTCGAATTAGGATCAACAGCATAATCAGAATCTATATAAGTAGAACATCATGGAATTTTTGAACAAATTTAAGGATCTTTTTAAAAGACCAGAAAGTGAAATAATCGAAATCACTATGAGTCAAGAAAAACTCGTCCTAGAAAGAGACAAACAAGTCGCTAACTTGGCATTACATACCCAGGTACAGTTTATATTATTAGGCAGGCCTGTGAAATTATGGAATGGAAACAACTCGGAATTACGCAAGAAGAAGAACAACTGGTTGAGTCCAAAACAAAAAGCCTAGAAAAAAAATAGAGATACCCGAATTCAAAAGTGCCATAAGTAAAAAAATTGCGCTAACAATACAAGAAGGAGGTCATTCAGACTATGACATAGAGGATTTGGAAAGACAAATTTCAAACATAATTGAAACGTCGATAGAAGCGGAAAAGAGTGGAATTTATCAACTCAGTAAAAGAAATGAGACTGAGTTAACGCAAGACCGTGGAGAAAGGGTGCTAGCAGCGAACTCATGCGGAAAAGAAGTGAAGGCATCTATAAAAGATGATCAGAACACAAGCAAGGCGATACCATACAAGATCATGATACAAGCGTGAATGAAAGCTTGCTGCCCAATGAACAGACAGAGACGATACAAGAGTACACTTTATGGGACATTCCATCATACTACACTACAAAAGAAGTTACTGGTGTGTTGAGAAAGTACGGAAAGATAAAAGTGAAAGGGTGGAATATTAAAGCAAAAAACAAGACGGTAATAGTCTCAATCCAGTTTCACAGCAAGGAAGAAAGAAAACGGCTCGAAAACATGTGAGTGATCCCTACATCTAATGGAAAAGTGTCAAGAATAACAAAAGGAGAAAATCGTCTCGAAATTTTAGCAGAAAGAGCCAAATTTAAAGCCACACTTAAAAATCTGCCATATCATGCACAGGAAGTACTCCTACCCCGTCAACTCAAGAGACTTGGAGGTATGGCAGTGCATATTCCAATCAATAGTAATGGTAGCCCAAAGAGTTCGGCAACGGTATACTTCAAATCAGCTGAGAAGAAAGTTAAAGCTACAAAGTGTGGTATCAGCTACTATAATACAAAGCTGTTATGGAAATCAGAAAGCAACTCAAGTAGCAATAATCCAGAAGAGAACTTTACAAGTGAAAACAGTAGCAGTCCCAAAGTTGAAGAAAGGAACTTCAAAGGAAAGCAGCTGACTAAACGTCCGAATGGTAACGATAGAAAGAGAGAGGAAAGTAAAACAAGAGGACGAGAACAGAAAAGAGAAATTCACAAGGAACCTAATATGATAAAAGCAAAAAAGCTAGTAGCTGCGAACCTTGACCAAACAAGTCTCTTTGAAGAAATTCTAAAAAGGCTTTCAGCAATAGAGGAAAGACATTTTAGAAAAGAGGCCCCAATCGCTCCTGAGAGGCGCTATAGGCGTCTCTACGAACACAGAAGTGCTACAGTATAAAAGTAGCACAGAAGAAGATGATGTGGGGAAAGAGAAGCAGTTTGAAGTTTTGAGTATTGGGACACATAATATTAATGGAATCAAGACAAATAGGGGAAAAATAGACTTTGTAATAGAATACATGGAGGAAACAAAGATAGATATACTAGGTTTGGTAGAAACAAATGTATTAGAAAAGGAAGGAAAGATGATGCTTAGAAAGGTTCAAGGTTATCATGGGTTTTGGTCATCTGCAGATGAGGACAAAGTAAAAGGGTCCGGAGTAGGTATAATTATAAATAGCAAGTGGGAAAACCACGTCACAAAAGTGGAAAAGATCAGTCTGTATATCCTGTCAGTTACAATGTTTTTTAAGCGAGTTAGTATTGAAGTCATAACAATATATCAAGCACCGAACGATCACGAATTGGAAGAAAAGATCGTTAAGTACTTAAAAGAAAAGCTCTCGGAAAACAAAGGAAAGTATACGAACTACCAAATAATTATTGGAGATTTTAATCAAATAGCGAAGAATGTGCCTGACAAAAAAGGAAAAGGAAAGGAGATGCCACAAAAGAAAGCTAAACTATTGGATATTCTAGTGTCGCACAATTTTAAAGACACTTTTAGGGAACTAAACCCAGAAAGTGTGAGCTACACTTGGAAAAGAAACGAGCAAGCATCTCGAATTGACTATATATGGACAAGTATTTCATGTAGTGATCACGTTATGGATAGCAAAATAAAAGACATGACTTGTGTAACAGGAAGTGACCACGATCTAGTCTTGGCAAGGCTAGCAACTGACTTAGAGGAAAAAAGAAGACTAGGACGACAGTTACAAAAGCGAAAAAAGAAAAAAGGTTGCATCTAGACCTAGAAATAGTAGAGGAAGAAGATTGGGAAAAATTCTGAGTCGGGTTAGACAAAGACCTACGGGAACAAGACGTAAACAAGAACATAGATAGAGAAAACCCGAACAAACTATGGGAGATAATCGAAAAATCACTAGTTCAGGCAGTAAAGAAATACTTGCCAAGGAAAAAAAAGCAACCCTCAGTTGAGTCATACAGCCTAAAAACTAGGGATAAAGAAGAGAAAGATATTAGAAAAGACATTAAAATATTAGGCAAAATACAACGAAAGTTAAGAAAACAAGAAAAAGGAGAAACGAAAAGCCTAACAACCAAGCAAAAGCAGATGTGCATAAAAATAATAGAAAGAAGAGAGCTTGGCAAGCACGAGCACATACAGGTTGAGGACCTCCTGAGGGAAAAAAGGATTGTAGGGTTTTGAAAAACACTAATTGCACACTTGAACCTCTTACTGAAACAAAAAGAGGAAAAAAGAATAAGAGGTTTTATCGAAACTCGTCATGACATGATCGTTAAAGACCAAAAAAAGATGTTGACGAGCTTGCTAGACAAACCTTATAGAAAGATCAAGCTTAACAAGGTTATAGTTCAGGATAAGGATGACGAACCGTGGCTAATAAACAACCCAGAAAAAGTGTTGGAGGCAGTACATGCGCACTTCAGTGGCCAGTATATAGAAAGAAGACACAAAGCAGATGATATGCCAGAAAGCTGGAAGTCAGTTTACAAGGCACGTGAAAATGTCAAAGCTGAATGGTATAATGAAATAGAAAAAAGTGTCACAATAGAAGAGTGGATGAAGCCATAAGAAATACAAAAAATAATTCAGCTCCAGAACAATCTGGGATTACATACCCTCTATTAAAACGAGTGGGAAAAAAAGCCAAAGAGCTATTGGCAGAACTAGCATCAGTATGCTTAAGAAAGGGCTAATACCAAGAAAATGAAAGCTGGAGTTGCTATATCCGATTCCAAAACATGAAGACTGGAATTACAATCTAAATAACGTAAGGCCAATAGCTCTTATTGAGGTCGTAAGAAAANGTTATGGATAGCAAAATAAAAGACATGACTTGTGTAACAGGAAGTGACCACGATCTAGTCTTGGCAAGGCTAGCAACTGACTTAGAGGAAAAAAGAAGACTAGGACGACAGTTACAAAAGCGAAAAAAGAAAAAAGGTTGCATCTAGACCTAGAAATAGTAGAGGAAGAAGATTGGGAAAAATTCTGAGTCGGGTTAGACAAAGACCTACGGGAACAAGACGTAAACAAGAACATAGATAGAGAAAACCCGAACAAACTATGGGAGATAATCGAAAAATCACTAGTTCAGGCAGTAAAGAAATACTTGCCAAGGAAAAAAAAGCAACCCTCAGTTGAGTCATACAGCCTAAAAACTAGGGATAAAGAAGAGAAAGATATTAGAAAAGACATTAAAATATTAGGCAAAATACAACGAAAGTTAAGAAAACAAGAAAAAGGAGAAACGAAAAGCCTAACAACCAAGCAAAAGCAGATGTGCATAAAAATAATAGAAAGAAGAGAGCTTGGCAAGCACGAGCACATACAGGTTGAGGACCTCCTGAGGGAAAAAAGGATTGTAGGGTTTTGAAAAACACTAATTGCACACTTGAACCTCTTACTGAAACAAAAAGAGGAAAAAAGAATAAGAGGTTTTATCGAAACTCGTCATGACATGATCGTTAAAGACCAAAAAAAGATGTTGACGAGCTTGCTAGACAAACCTTATAGAAAGATCAAGCTTAACAAGGTTATAGTTCAGGATAAGGATGACGAACCGTGGCTAATAAACAACCCAGAAAAAGTGTTGGAGGCAGTACATGCGCACTTCAGTGGCCAGTATATAGAAAGAAGACACAAAGCAGATGATATGCCAGAAAGCTGGAAGTCAGTTTACAAGGCACGTGAAAATGTCAAAGCTGAATGGTATAATGAAATAGAAAAAAGTGTCACAATAGAAGAGTGGATGAAGCCATAAGAAATACAAAAAATAATTCAGCTCCAGAACAATCTGGGATTACATACCCTCTATTAAAACGAGTGGGAAAAAAAGCCAAAGAGCTATTGGCAGAACTAGCATCAGTATGCTTAAGAAAGGGCTAATACCAAGAAAATGAAAGCTGGAGTTGCTATATCCGATTCCAAAACATGAAGACTGGAATTACAATCTAAATAACGTAAGGCCAATAGCTCTTATTGAGGTCGTAAGAAAATGTACAGTAAAAATTCTAACAATCAGACAGTGCAAAATATTAAAAGAAAGAGACATTTTGCGTAGCTACAACTTTGCTGGACTGCCAGGAGGTGACACAGCTGTGCCAATTCACATAATTAACAACATAATTGAAGATGCGAAAGAACAGAGAAGAGAGTTATAGATGGCTTTCCAGGACATGAAGAAGGCATTCAACTCTGTCAGTTTAAAAATGTTAAGACTAGCTATGTATAGAATTAAAATCCCAGAGTGCATAGTTTCCTTCATAATAGAGCTATTTGATAAACGGAAAATAGAAGTAATTACAGGAGTAGGAAATACGGCGAAATTCCCAAGCTATGGACGGTATAGACCAAGGGGAGGTGATTTTCCCCTTGGTTTGGCAAATATTTTACGACCCGCTCTTGACAGTAATACAAAATAGAAAAGAACTAGGGTACGAAACTCAAGTGGACTGGCCTACAGATATTTGCGAGCTAAAACTTAGCACAATAAAGTGAAGGCAGGCAACTTGGCATATGCCGACAATACAGTGTGGTTGGCAAAGTCCAAGGATGATTTATGATGGAGATTATTAGAATTCTTTGAAATCAACGACATAAAAATAAATAGTAACAAGTCCGAACTTATTGTTATCAATTCAAGCATCAAAAAGGCCAATTTACAAGAAAAGGACAAGATACAAATGGGAGGTGCCACTGTCCAAGCAAAAGAAAAAGAAAGAGCTGTCTGGTACCTAGGAATCTGGCTATCAGAGCGGAAAGGAAAAGAATGCTGTTCCGAGATTGTAAAAAGAGAAGTCCAGCAAGTTATAAAGGCGATTAGGAAGAAGAGAATGTCGCTCAGTCAACTAGTTTATATAAACAATAGGGTGCTAATACCAAGGTTAGAATACCGCCTGCAATGCCGCTTACTGTCCGAAAATATGTGTGCAAGATTACATCGCCCGATGTTAATAATGATCAAAAACAAGGCGAACCTAGCAAAGACCCTAGCAATGGCAGTTGTAACACACAAAAATCTAATAGGTGCCAAAACCCTATAGCAGAACCAGATTGCACCACTTTACGGAGTTAGCAATAAGGCTCAACGATGATGATGCAGTGGGACACACCACTTGGATCAGAGTAATACAAAGTCAACTACGTTGTAAATGCACAAAAAACATATTAGAAGTAAACAGTGCAAGACTAGAAAATCACTGTATTAAGAACAATCTGTTATACATATAGTCAAGTTGGCTAAAAGATTCGGACTAGAAATTAGAAACATCACAAAGGCAAACGTGCTAAATTTTGCCACAAGCGATCTAGAGCTAGCAGGATTGCTGGATAAACATAGCCTAATGAGTTTCTGTAATGAGAAGAAACTGCACCTATATATGGTAGGGCAGCTGTTAAATCCAAGCAGAACCAAGATGCTCACTTGGCAGCAAGTCAAGAAAATAAGAGGACAAAAGTGTAGTGGAAAAAAGGCAATCTGGTTTGTGAAACTGGAGCAGGAGTTGCTAGTAGAAAGTACAGAAACTAGGAGAATCAAGGAAAGGTTTAAAGCGGCAGAAACAAATAACATGATGTGTAAGACCAATCTAGTAGAAATCTTGAGCGACAAAAGAAGAAAAGAGTGGATCGTTTTTGGCATGAAAAATCAACAGAAAGAATATAAAATTGCAAGAATCCTCAAAAAGAAGACAAACTCCTTCAGCATTGGGTAAGTGAAGAAGGCTCCGGGGAAAAGTCACGCTCAATTAGAAAGTGCCAAGGCTGCGAACTTGCAGAGGATGGAGAAAAGAGAGAGTGCATCTTTTTTAAAGCATTTAGGAGCAACAAAAGAGTGATTGACACAAGACTCATACAGAGAAATAAAGAAGGTGAAGAAGAATGATACGAACTAGAGTGTGACTAGGAGCATTTAGTTCCATTCGCAACAATGAGCACAGAGAGAAACGAAGAAGTAGAAGAACAACCACCTCCAATAGTGATAGTGAAGCCAGCTGAAGAAGAGTTTATAGAAGGCCAAAATGAGAGGACAGAAGCACAGAAAAGGCTAAAAGAAATAGGGTTTAAGATCAGAGATGGAAGCCGATTTGAGGTATACTCAGATGGATCACTAAATTGCAAAGGTATAGGAATAGGAAAAACAGAGTTAGGAATTGGCTGGGTTATTAGTAGAATAGATAGTAGAATAGAAAATATAGAATTTAGTAGTAAGGTTAGTGACTGGCCTGCTTCAACGAGAGCAGAATTAGGTGTGATTTGGACAGCCTTATTAGTTATGCCACAGGAGGCAGAAGTACACATTTACACCGATAGCACAGGTGCAATTAGCTCTATTAAGAAAGGGAACAAAATCGTAAGAACGCAGGAGGATCTGAAGCTCAAGAACGGGAGCATTTTGTGAGCAATCATAAAGTGTTGGAACAAGAAAAAACTAAAGCTACATATGCACAAGGTAAAAAGTCATAGCGGTAATGAGCTAAACGAGGCGGCAGACAGGCTGGCCAAGGAAGGGGCAAAGGGCCAGCATGCCTTCAAAGGAAAGCCAGATTACACAAAGACATTATCTGCCTACCCTTACTAGGAAAACAACATCATCGATCAACCCTTGAGAAACTTCGTCAACACTATGATGATTGCACATTACGATGCAAAATGGGCAGTGCTTAGCTTCATAGGGGAGTTAATAGAAAAGGATACAGGCAATGATAGTAGCGGGAGTAGGTGGAGAGCATTATGGGATAATATATACAGAAATAAAGGGTCAAGATACACAAGCGAAAAGAGAAGTAGAGGCTGGGTTTTCCAGATCAAATGTGTTGTTCAACAGCTCTCAACAAATGACACCCTCTACAAAAAAAAACCTGAGGTATACGAAATCAGCACATGCATCAGCTGCCTAAGAAAAGAAGAGACACAAGACTATCTAGCATCCTGCGAAGTATACAAAATTTTGTGAAAAAGAACAAAACGAGAAGTCTGTAGTATGGTATTGTCAAAGTTGAAAAAAAGGAAGTCCTTAAAACAGTGGACGAAACAACATGGGAAGAAGTCCTGTTTGGAAGCACCGATGAAGAAAAAGAAACGAGGCAAGTCGCGTTAATTAGAGGGTATATCCCAAAAGAAATTGATGAGAGAATCAAACAATTTATTTGTGAAAAGCCAAAAAAGAAAAAACAAATTCTCTGCCTGTTAGTACGCTGCTTCTGGAAAGTATTTTATAAACAAATTTGGTGCTTTAGATGCGAAGTCTTCAATGAATGGGAAAAGGCAAACGGAATCTCGCTAAGACAAAAGAAGTGAAAGCAAGACGAGAAAAGTAGGAAACCAGAAAAAAGGAAAAGCAGAGAAATATGTATAGAAGAAGATAAAGAGAATGGTCAGTTAGGTAAAGAAGTGAACGATAAGAAAGAAAAAGAGAAGGAAAAAAAAAGAAAGATCTTAGGCGTTGCACAAGAAACAATAAGAAACTATACTTCGGGCTTCAGTAAACTGGCCTGGTCGTCTTTCATCAAACTGGTATACAAAAAGGATAAAAATATTAATAGCTAATCAGTTCTGACAAGGCTAACAGCCTTCGCCTATGGACGTTTAAATAACTCTCAGTGAGTTGAGGGCTTAAAAAGAGGGAAACGGCTGTCATGGCAGGTCGCATCTGGGCTTCGTTGAAGTCGAGTGAGTCTTTATTAGATATAGAAAAGTTTAAAGTATATAGTAATATAGAAGTAAACTTAGTGCATGTATATGTAATTCTTATTAATAAAGGCAGG
>QKWP01000181.1:77945-88839 GCA_003550325.1 Gigaspora rosea | reverse complement strand
GGGAAATGGAAACCCATTTGGAAAGTCCCGAGTAAGGAGGTAGCGACGATCTTCGATGGTGCTACCAGAACCAGAATATTGGAAACCGGAGCTGGAGAACTGGACGATATGACCTTCGGAGGAGAGGGTCCACCAACCTGGCCGCCGGAGTCGTACCGGAGGAAAAGGACCTATGTTCTGGAATTAGGTACCAGGGGAAGAAAAACCATAGTGGCACCTAATGCTGGGTAGATCAACCCTTCCAGGCCAACTGGTTTGGAAGTTTGGGGCACCTGGTGATGGACCAGTAAGAAAGTAATGGTGAGTACCGGAGTCGGTGTGAACCTTACAAGGGCAAAGTAGGTAATGGTAGCGGTTAGGTACCCCTGACTGCAAGTTGCTTGCCTCGGTGAGTGCGTAAGTTACCAAAGTGTAGGTAATACCTGTGTGGGACAGGGACTGCTCTACCAAGTTTACCCGCGAGGATAAATTAGTCCTAAGGGGATGTAGATAGCATCCGGGACTGTCTTCGACTGACTAATGTATTGGAGGGCTGTACCGGTGATCACAAGTAGGATTGACATGCGAAGCGTTGGACCAGAGGGTTTAAATAGGCAATCCCCTAGTTGGGTTGTAGGTATAGCAACTAGTGTAGAACCTTTGGGCGGACTACTTAAATTAGACAACCAAAAGTTGTACGTGTGACTAGTTGTACTCTCATTCAATGTAACTCAATTGTGGGTGCGCCCAAAGAGGTGCCCTTGATCCACAGGCTTGATTAAATAAACTCTCACCCAAAGCGGGAACTTTAACACAAAAAATAAAAAATAAAATAAAAAAATTAAAGATTATAACTAATTTTTACCCTAGGTGATATCACCTATATCGGTTGATTGTCATTGTTTACATGATCACACCTGTTACACAACATCAGATCTATAAGTATTTTTTTTTACAGTATTTCTTTTTTCTTTACCGTAGTTGTTTTTAGTTTATTGTCAGTATTAACTTTCGCTTTCTTGGCTTTTAGATAACGGTTTTGTCGTCGCTAGTGTCGTTAGTTGGTATTGTTGCTTTGGTGTCATCGTTGCTTTGGTGTCGTCGTCGCTTGGTGTCATTGCTTCGGTATCGTATAGTTAAAATGAATTTACTTTTGAACGTTTTTTTTTTAATGTCACGTCTTTTTTGGTTATCGGTTGTTGGTAGCACTTGTTGCTTCGTTTACGCAATTGCATTGCTTGCTGTGCCGTTAGTTAGTAATTAGATCGTTAGAGTATAGTAACAATGCTTTTACCTTTGAGCTTTTTTTTTTAGTTCGTAGCATTTCACTTTTGGTATGTTTTCTTTTTTTTGTGCTGCTTCGTTGTTTTTTGGTGCCTTAAATTTTCTTGCCCGTCATTTGTTGGTATGGTACTTAGTTGTGATTTGTTTTCTTGGCTTTTAGATAACAGTTTTGATGTTTTTCATTGTTGGTGTACGTCACTAGTGTCATTAGTTGGTATCGTCACTTTGGTATCATCACTATAGTACTGATTCTTATATGGAGTGCCTCGTATTAAAAGGGCCCATTTTGTCATATAGCTTATTTTGAGATAATTGAGTTTAATCGTTTGTTTTGATTTTCGGACTGATCCGGGATTAAGCAAATTTCACGATTTTGATTGGTTAAATATAACAGGTGACTATTGGGTAATCTCGTGATATGCTTGTCCTTATGCAGACTCGTGTAATTTTTCTTTTATATTACCTCCATTTTTTATTATGCAACCGACCTTCATTTATAATTGAAAAATGTCAACCATGTCGAAATTTACATGAATCTAATAAAAGCTTATTTTTCAAAAAAATTGCAAAATAGGCCCTTTTAATACGAGGCACCCCATATAACTTCGGTACAAGGTTTTTTTAATATCGGCTAATGATGAAATTTTGGTTTATTTTGATATGTTTTGTCATAGAGTTAGGGTTAGGGTATGGGGTTAAAATAGAACCCTGGACAATTATATATAATGTGGTATGCAATCCAATTATAAGATTTGAAAAAATCTACCCCAAAAATTTTTAGATTTTATATCCACTTTTATACATACTATATATAAAAATTCTAAAATTTATCTAAACTTTTATCTATCAGATACAAAAAATTTTTTATTTTCTATAGCTTGACCAAATTAAGATAAATTTTAAATTTTATAAAGTGATATTTTATTAGAATAATCTTAATGCTCAAAATTTCAAGTAAAATTAATAAGTTAGAAATAATTAGTAAAATTTTGTGAATCATAAGATTTTATAGAATTTTATTAATAAAATTCTATAAAATCTTATGATTCATAAAATTTTACTAAATAATTCTAACATAATGCACTAAGTAAACTTGTTTAGCACCTAAAAATACATTAAATCAGCAGGGTTGTTTTTATTTTACTTGAAATTTGGAGAAAAGATGCATAATTTTGGATTTTTGATCAAAAAAGTCAAATTTAAGCATCTTTTCTCCAAATTTCAAGTAAAATAAAAACAACCCTGCCGATTTAATGTATTTTTTGGTGCTGAACAAGTTTACTTAGTGCATTTTGTTAGAATTAATTAGTAAAATTTTATGAATCATAAGATTTTATAGAATTTTATTAATAAAATTCTATAAAATCTTATAATTCACAAATTTTTATTAATTAATTCTAACAAAATGCACTAAGTAAACTTGTTCAGCACCTAAAAATACATTAAATCGGCAGGGTTGTTTTTATTTTACTTGAAATTTGGAGATAAGATGTTAAAATTTGTCTTTTTTGATCAAAAATCCAAAATTGTGCATCAAATCTCTAAATTACAAGTAAAATAAAAACAAAACAGCCGTTTTGATGCATGTTTAGGTGCTGAACAAGTTTACTTAGTGCGTTTTGTTAGAATTAATTAATAAATATTTGTGAATTATAAGATTTTATAAAATTTTATTAATAAAATTCTATAAAATCTTATGATTCATAAAATTTTACTAATTTATTCTAACAAAATGCACTAAGTAAACTTGTTCAGCGCCAAAAAATACATATAAATATATTCGAACTCAAACCAGTCTGCAGACTTCGGACCAGACCCGGACTGGACTCATAGTCTGGTCTGAAGTCTGAAATTAGTAAAATTTAGAGGCAGAGTCTGGTCTGATCCCGGACCAGACCTAGGAGCACTACAGTCTATAATAGTATAATAATTTACCTCATTATATCATACTACCTTAAAAATTGTAAAAATTTACCTATAAAACATTCTACCTCTATTTTTTTATTTACCTCATTTTACCCGCCACATTTTTCTAAAAAACTCATTTTTTACATACTACCTTTTAAATTTTTTTTAAAAAATTTACCTCATTTTATACATACCAGATTAAATATAATTGTCCGGGGTCCTGTTAAAATTAGTGCTAGTTAGATAATATACTGATGTAGTTCAAGTTCAATTTATTTAATAAAAAAATTTTTTTCAACTTATTGTCTGAAATTGACAGAGTATAGGATCGATTTCTATTCACGTAACAAAAAAATTAATGTTAGGATTTGGGTTAGAGTTAGGGTTAGGTTCGGGCTAAGTTTAGGGTTAGGGTATGGGAGCGGAGTGGAGGCGACAGCCATAGCGAGCAACTAATTTTATAATAAATGCAAAGCGATCATTTTAATTTTCTTTACGTGAGCCTGATTTTAATTGGCCAGCTGCTGATTGAAAATCACGTGAACGGAAATTCGATCTTACATCCCGGTATGTTCTCGTACTTTGGACCGACTCCCGACACGACTCCCGACCCAACTTCCGACCTGACTTCCGAACTAGATGATATCATCTAGAGTGAAAGTTAGCAACAGTCTTTATTAAATATATATTTTTAATTAATATTACATACTTTATTATATATTACGTATTATTTTTACATTATTATAAATATTTTAAACTACTTTTGCACTTCGTCACATCTAATTCTATTACTATATACAAAAAACTAGCCCTATACACTTATTTTCGCTCAACCAACAGTTAGCTATTATCTTCGCTTCTTTGTTTTCTATCATTTTTGAAAGTGTCAGAAGTCGTAGTTGGCATGCGCAAGGTTTTGAAAAGTTGTTGTTTTTCTTACAAAGTGCTGAAATAAAATAAATTAATAAAAAAAATTTAAAAATAAACCAAAAAAAACAAAAACAAAAAGCAAAAACCAAAAAAAAATAAAGCAAAACTTTGCAAGAACTTGCAAAAACTAGCAAAAACTTGCACACATTTCTCTAAAGAAGCGTTCTTGAAACTTTAAAAATTGCCATCAGCAAAAATATATATGCGTAAACTTGCGCAAGTTTTTACGGTATGTAAGAAAATCGTAAACTTACGTAAAATTTAGCGTAATACTACGTAAGTCTTACAATGTGTAAGAAAATCATAAATTTACATAAAAATTTTATATAAATTTACGATTTTCTTATGCACTGTAAAACTTGTATAGTTTTACACTAAACATTTTATATAAGTTTACGATTTTTTTTATATATTGTAAAAATTGCGAAAGTTTACGCTAAATTTTTTACAATTTTTTTATGAACTGTAAGAAATCGTAAATTTACACTAAATTTCTTATATAAATTTTCGAACCCTTTCAAAATATTTTAGGACCAGAAAACAAGCTGGATCAATAGATCTGTAACCTGGATCACGCATTGGACTAATTTTTCGAAATAGTTCGAAATGGTTTGATGAAGTTCAAATTCTGTACTATAAGATCAGATTAGATCTTTTGTTTATAATTAGATCTTCTATTTTGTTTTTTTTCACTTTTTTGTTTTTCATTTTTTGTTTTCGTTTGTTTTTTTTGTTTTCGTTTGTTTTTTTATTTTTTTTATTTATTTTTTTTTTAATTTTTTTAATTTATTTTTATTTTGGCACTTTACAAGAAAAACAAACAACTTTTTGAAACCTTGCGCATACCAACTACACTTTTAAAAACGCACCCCAGCAATTTCTAAATTTAAAGAACACTTCTTTAGAGAAATGGTGCAAGTTTTCGCAAGTGTTCGCAAGTTTTTGCAAGTTTTTACAAGTTCTTGCAAGGTTTCGCTTTATTTATTTTTTCGTTTCATGGTTTTTGTTTTTGTTTTTTTGGTTTATTTAAAATTTTTTATTAATTTATTTTATTTCGGCACTTTGCAAGAAAAACAAACAACTTTTGAAACATTGCGCATACCAACTATGACTTTCAACACTTTTAAGAACACATACTAGCAATTTCTAAATCTTCAAAAACGCTTCTTTAGAAAAATAGTTGCAAGTTTTTGCAAGTTTTTGCAAGTTCTTGCAAGGTTTCAGTTTATTTTTAAAATTTTTTTATTAATTTATTTTATTTCAACACTTTGCAAGAAAAATAACAACTTTTCGAAACCTTGCGCATGCCAACTATGACTTCTGACACTTTTAAGAACACACCCCTAGCAATTTCTAAATCTTCAAGAACGCTTCTTTAAAGAAATGGTTGCAAGTTTTCGCATGTTTTTGCAAGTTTTTGCAAGTTCTTGCAAGGTTTCGTTTCATTTATTTTTTCATTTTGTGCTTTTTGTTTTTGTTTTTTGGTTTATTTTTGAAATTTTTTTATTAATTTATTTTATTTCGACACTTTGCGGGAAAAACAACAACTTTTCGAAACCTTGCGCATGCCAACTACGACTTCTGACACTTTCAAGAACATGCCTCCAGCAATTTTTAAAGTTTCAAGAATGCTTCTTTAAAGAAATGTGCGCAAGTTTTTGCAAGTTTTTGCTAGTTTTGCAAGTTCTTGCAAAGTTTTGCTTTATTTTTTTTTTGTTTCGTGTTTTTTGTTTTTGTTTTTTTGGTTTATTTTTAAATTTTTTTTATTAATTTATTTTATTTTGGCACTTTGTGAGAAAAACAACAACTTTTCGAAACCTTGCACATGCCAACTACGACTTTTGACACTTTCAAAAATGATAGAAAACAAAGAAGCGAAGATAATAGCTAACTGTTGGTTGAGCGAAAATAAGTGTATAGGGCTAGTTTTTTGTATATAGTAATAGAATTAGATGCGACAAAGTGCGAAAGTAGTTTAAAGTATTTGTAATAATATAAAAATAATACGTAATATATAATAAAGTATGTAATATTAATTAAAAATATATATTTAATAAATGTAAAATATAAGGGCATCTCTGGTCAGAGATATATAACTTATATATCTCTGGCCTATTGGCCAATCAAAATGAGCAAACGTCACGTGACTTATTTTTCAGAACACCAGCTGGTTGGAAAGGTCTGTGTAACCCAGAATCTGATCTCACTTTACGGACTTCATCATTATCCAATCAAATTGCAAGAAAAATTTTACAAAAATTTTAAGATTATATACTTTATGATATAACCACGCACCGGTAACACTCCCCGATCAAAAAAAAATAATAATTGCACAATTTTTTTTTACTTTAATAAATTAATTTATTACAATATAACGCGATTAATTACAAATTATAACATCATAGACCCGTATGCCCAATGCACTATATATATATATATATAAAAAATAAAAAAAAAACTATCTAAAGTATTTTGCGATACAACAACGAAAATTTGATATTCGACTTGTACTCCAGAACCACTAACCACTACGATTCCCCGCCAGTGGCTTCATATTCAAAGAAAAAAGGCCCAAAGAACGACGACACTAGAAACGGCAAGACTCACCAACAAAGGTTTCAACGACAACGTTAAGGCAGCGAACATGCTCATGAAAGCAGGACCCCGAAGAACTCTGATACAACTTAGATGATTCTAAAAAAAGAAATTTTGCATAGAAATTCATTAAACGTTGCATTTTTATATAGTAAATTTTCAAACTTTGCTCTATTTTATACATCTATTTAGCTAAAATACTGCTAAAATTATACAAACTTAGATTTGAGTTGTATCAGAGTTCTTTGGAGTCCTATGAAGGCTCCAACGAAGATGCTAAAAGTGACGATACTCATCAACAAAGGCTTTAACAAAGCCGCAAAATCATGCCCGTGAAGGCTCTGACAACATCAAAGCGATTTACCTATTATACTAGCAAAAAAAAAGAATTGACAAAAAAAAAACCCCCCGATGAGAAACCGAAGTTCTCAAAACGACACCGAAACAACAACCTCAAGTCCCAAAAGCTAAACCTACAAAAGAAAAGAAGGTTAGTTCAATTCGAGAAAAGGAAAAAAAAAAGAAAATAGAAAAAACCACTGTACTTATTTCACAAGAACACAGTTCCAGATAAGCGAAACTGAAAGGTATACTAGAAATTGTTTCAAGGTCAGAGAGAAATGTTAGTTGAAAAAAAAAAATTAAATAAACATCGGCAAGACTTACTTACCAAGAAGAACACCGAAGAAATACTCCAAGAACGAAAGCAAAGATCACCAAAGACGAAAACTCAACAACCAAACTAAAAAAATCTAGAACAACGTTGTCGAAACGGTAAAAACCTGAAATCACAAACGAAGACACAAAGCTTGAAATCTCCACAACAATAGCCCCAAAATGACGAAAACCTAGGATCACCAAAGACGAAAACTCAACAACCAAACGAAGAAAACCCAGATTCTCCACAAATGACATTGTCGAAATGGCAAAATCCTGAAAACACAAACGAAGTTACCGAAACGAAAAAGCTTGAAATCTCTACAATGACGGCCCCGAAATGACAAAAGCCATACCCAATAAATGCGACACCCACTACAACGGCTCCACTAACTGCACCACTCAGTTTTCCAGCGAAACAAACCTACAAAAGGAAGAAAGTGTTATTCAAAGTAAAATCAAATCTAGATCAAAAAAAAATAAAACCTAATCTAAAACGGATTAGGAGTACCCTTTGCAAAAACACCAAAGAAACACAAGGACACCAACAGCACCAACTGCAACACCATCGACGGCACCAACGATGAAAGGTAACAAGCTAAATAAATAAATAAACATTAGTGTAAAAAAAAAAATAAACAAATTAATAAAAAAAAGATAATCTACTTATCTATCCGGATCTGGCGATGCAGGGTATGATTGTTCGACCTTGCATCGGAATTAGGCCTCCGCACAGGCCTGGGCTACCCATGGGTACCCGTGGGTAGGACCAAAAGGGCCGGGCTAGGGTATTTAGGATATTGAATTCCAAGCCCTAGGGTAAGGGTAAGGGCTTGAGACATGGGCCCTTATACAGACAGGTAGGGTGAGGGTAGTACTGCGGGTACCCATTATACATATTTCACATGAATATCAGCTCATATAATTGGCTAATGTATATTAATATCGATCTATACCTGATACCTATTTTATTTAAGAAGTGAGATAAAGAATGTATGTAATTTGATATTGATTGAGCTCTGATCTCGACCTATGCTTTGTTGTTGCGATTGATTTTTGGTCAAGCTTGTAGCACGTAGTGTATAACCCTTGACCAGTGCTACTCTTCTTTTCTATCTGTTGACCCTCATCAACATGCAGAGTATAAAAAACATTATCCTAAATATTTAAAATCAGGTATTCGAGTTCACGAATATTTTATATTTAGTTCTCATTAGCCGCGTTAGTTTGGCATTGCATGTAAAGAGCATTTATTAATCTAAGTATTTTAAATAAGTATTCAACTTCATATATATTTACTAGTTAATTTTATTTTATTCGTATTAAAGCATCTATTACTTTTATTAAGCCCGTGGGTACCCACGGGCTTTGAAAGCCGGGCTAGGGCATCGAGTTCTAAGCCCTAGGGTAAGGGTAGGGGCTTGGAAGTCAAGCCCTTACACAAACGGGTAAGGCTAGGGTATTTCTACTACCCGGCCCTACCCGGCCCATGCAGAGGCCTAATCAGAATACATGAATTTTAAATCATGTGACTTTCTCACCCTCTGATTGGTTAAATAGGCCAGAGATATATAAGCTATATATCTCTGACCAGAAATGCCTAGAAATTCCCAAAATATAATATATAATAATAATAAATAAAAAAATAAAAATTTTATAATAAATTGCAAAACCTTGCGAAATATTGCGAAACTCTGTAAAAAAGCATAATTATGTGAATATGTACAGTATATCATTTATTTATTTTTAAAAAATTTTGAAAATTTGTGAAAATTTGTAAAATGTTGCGAAACAATGCGAAAACATCACAAAATATGCGAAAATATTACTCCTGCGATCCTGCAACCTCCAAAGGGTCTTTTTTTTTTTTGCCTTGTATCATAAGATTTTTGAAATATTATAGCAATAACTTACGTAAAATTACGTATATATTTGCTATAGCATAAACTTAGGGGAGTAACAAAAATCAGGTGATTTTTTAGGGGAGGTAAAAAAAGTTAAAATTATATATAAGAACCTGACTATTTATATATTAAGGAAGAGGGAGTGGGGTAGGCCTCTGATAAAAAATAATCAGGTGATTAATGACACTGCCCTTATATAATTATTACCTCTATGTAATACTCCGAACTAATTGTAAGATTTTTGCAAGTTTACATTCGCGTAAAAACTTGCGGAGGTTTACGCATATTTTTTTTTGCTGATGAAGTAATGGTAGTAGTTCAAGATATTCCTAACTGCAAGTATTGGCCTTGGTAAATGCACAAATTACCAAAGTGTAAATAAGGGGCATCCATAAATAACGTTATATACCCTCTCATAGTAGTGCTTGACCCCCCTACTATATAAAAAAATTTTTCAAAATCCGTATGTTTATATATAAAATTTTACAAAAACTTGAATATATTGTGACATAGTAATCTGATTTGGATGATTTAGGTACCATTCTATTCGACATTGAGACGAATCCAATGGTACCAAAATCATTTCATTTGGATCACTGGATCAATATTGATTTTATAATAATTATATAAGAAAACATAATAACCAATAGTATTTGGCCAATAACTTTTGATCCAGTAATCCAAATGAAATGAAATTGGTACAATTTGACTCCTCTCACCGAGACGAATCGAATGGTACCAAAATCATTAAGAGTAGAGTGAACATAGATCAATTTTCATATAATCTACATGGTACTATAAGATTTTATATAGAAATTAAATATATGCCTCTGATAAAACTTTTTAGAACTGTGACCAATTTTAGCAAAAATTTGGTATCACGTAGAATGAGCCCTTATTTTCATAATCGTGATATTCTAGAACTCATAATATTTAAAAAAATCCACATTCATATATTAATAAAAAAAACTTAGGTAGACCTAAATTTACTTAGATAGCACAAGAAATTGCACGTTGTTTACAATTCTGATTGGTCAATCACATGATTTTATATGATTACAACGTGATTACTATTAGAAATGATCTACATTCACCCTACCCGTAAATTTGGACTACTGGTTCAATTTTTTTTTTTTTTTTTTAAAAGCAAGATCCATTCTCTCTTCCATTTTATTAATAATTTATAAATTCACAATACATGTTTTTACAATTACTATATTAAGGAAAAAGAGACTAGAGCTAATTTACTCCCAACCTGAGCTTTGCCAAGACAGGTTATGGACCTACTCAGTCGAAGTCTTCAATTGTATCAACCTTCTCGTTGTTATCTATGAAAAGTTTTTTCCATTTCGCGTACTTTCTTAGAGCATTTCCACTCGTTTCTTTTTCGTGTATTGGTTCCGTTAGTATATTGTTTTTTATAATATTCCTGTCTTTTCCTTCTTCAGAGTTGTTAATTGCTTCTCTGTTGGGTATCTATATTTTTTCGTAGATTTTTTCCATAAGGACGTTCGTAAAATCTTTTTTGTGATTCCTCTTTCCATTTTTACTTCCAGGTATGATGTTTTCTTTCGGAATAATACACGGGGGGGCTTCTGTTTTTTTTAACCATTCTATGTATTTTTTTGTTTCTTCTT
>QKWP01000181.1:47267-73760 GCA_003550325.1 Gigaspora rosea | reverse complement strand
TTACCTCAATTCCATTTCGATAACAATGTCCAATCATACTTATTGCCAGAAGACAATCCATATTTGCAGCTTTTTGATAATAAATGAATGCATTTATGTTAATCTCTTTTAGTTCCAATTCCATCCAGATAATAACTTCCAACACTATATATTTCCATAACGTACCCATCTCTACTGATTTTTGAGCATAAATGAATGTCTTATGTGCATCTTTTTTAACTCCATTTCCATAAAGATAACAACAACTAACATTATTTTGTTTCCATAATATCTCCTATCTTTGATAATATACAGTATAAACGCTTTATGTTCATCTTTCTCAACTCCAGCTCCATTTTTATAACAATGCCCTCACTTCTGCCGATTTTTGAAAAAAATGAATGCCTTATATTACTTATTTGCGCGAATAATGCAAAATCCGATTTGGTAAATAAACTAAGTACGTGAGATAAAAATTTAGGGTTAGGCCTTAACATTAGAGACTATGGGGTTAGAATGATGCCTATTATATGTAAAGTTCATTCCTGTCATTTTTAATTAGTGCACCGAGGTCGATTTAAACATTAGTTTACGTGTGTTAAGATACTTCATTGCGCATGAATGTATGCATGCATGCATGCATATAGTCTAAGCAATTTTATATAATTTTCAATATATTACTTTTAGCCCGTGATACTGATTAAGTATGATCGAACAACAACTCTATGATCGATCATTTAATTGGTTCGAACAAAAAAATTTATAATTGATCACGATCGATCCGATCAAGCAATCGATTATGTTAGCATCGATCATCATCTCTAATATACGGTATGTGATTACATGATTACGTCGAGGGTGCACCGTGGTGCAAAATCCTATTTAAAAAATTTATATAACATTTTTTTAGATAATAACAATAACACCCGGGTACCAGATGCCCTTGGGTCTTGAGATGTAACGAGAACCAATTAATTTTATTTGCATGGCCTTAGTTAGTTTTATTTATATAACGTTACAAAATACAATACGTATCTTTAAGCTGATTTCCAAAAACAATTGCTTGAAAAAAGCGACTCATTTCAAAACTAATGCTTGAAAAAAAGCGTTTTGTCCTTTTAAACAAGTTGTCAGAAAAAAGAAAGATTTTAAATAATTTGGACTGAAACGTTTGAGTTGACAATAAAAAAAACCATACCTTTATGTTGGCATATAAATGTATTAACAAGTGAAATAGCGGTAAGAAATTAATAAAAAGATGCAATATATGTGTTACTTAGCCAGATTTTCTATTTCTATTGGCTATGAGTAGACTGGTCCAAAAACTGGACCCAAACTGAACCGAACCAGGACCGGTTCATGAACCAGTTTATGAATCTTGGTCCGGTTTGTGGTCTACTGTCCAGACCTGGTCTTTCGGACCAAGACCAGACCAGGACAAACCATAACATTCCTAGGGAAATCTGAGAAATCATGCCGATTTTCCATGACATGTGAACTTCACCTGTGTACACCTTTTTAAAATTAGCTATAAAAAAAATATAACTGTTTTTTTTTTAGAAAATATTATATTTAAAAAATGTTAAACTTGAATAATATCTGATATTTAAAATATAGCTTATATATACCAATATAAAAGTGCCAACCAAAAAAAAATTTATTATGATGCTCAAATATAAGCTTACATAGATTATTTGAGATCCTGCTCAACCCAACCCAGATAAGACAACTTTAAGATATAATTTATTTTATACTAGCAATAAAAAGATTTGAAAATTTTTTTTTCTTCAGGAATATAAGATATTATATTTATATTCTCAAAAAATTTTTAAAATTCTTAGAGTACTGATAGATATTATATAATATTTTTAGAAAGGAGGTGCTAGCTGGACATAATATACTTTATATATACTTTATATATGATATAGGAAATGAAGTAACCTTCATAATAAAAAAATATTACATAATATCTGTTAGCGCCTTATAATAAGAGGAGGGCCAGAAATCAGCTAATTTTCTGGGGTCTGAAAAAGTAAAAATTTAATATGAAAACCTGACTAAAAGAGAAAGGGTCAAAATTTTGGCCAAAATCGATCCTGGCAGCACCCTAAAATTAATAATATTTTTTCTTTTTTCTACTTACTTATTTACTTACTTACTCTCTTATACTTTTTTTTTTTTCTTTTCGTTATGAATTTTATCTACCATTTCTGTAGCAGTTTCTTTTTGTTGTATTTTCTCTTCTACCTCCATATTGTTAACTATTCCTTCGTTATCACTAATGACCTCATCACGTGACAAGGTTTGTTGTTTTCCTGTCGATAATTCCATAACATTAATTATTGATGACGTATTACTCTCGATTTGGTCGTTTGTTGTGATCAACTGAAATCCTGATGACGTCATATCCCGTATTTGGTCGTTTGTTGTTGTTGGCTGAGTTACTGATGTCGTTTGTTGTGACGATGATGTCATTTCATCAATTTGCATGTTTGAGTCCATTTGTGTGTTTTCCGTACTATCAACTTCTATTTCTCTGTGAGAACTCTTTAATTTCTTTACACCGTTTCCTTCACTATGATTGTTTAGTCTTTCATTACAGCTTTTCTGAACTGCCTCAAACTCCTCATCTGGATCCATATCGAGTTCAAAAACTTGAAAGGGCCAAAGGCCCTCTTTTCCGTTTGTTGTTGTTAGAAACCCATTAGTTATAGTCGTTCCCTTCCTCTTCTTACTCAGTTTGTTCACTGGCTTAAAGTTCTTCTTGGTTGTTGTTAATTAATTAATTATTTAGTTAATAAAATTATATATTTAATACGTTTTGGTTACGATTTTCCTTTTTTTCTACTATACTGTTTTTGTTTACTTAGGATTTACAGATGTACGGGAAAGAGTTATCCTGACTACTGGTTCAATTTTTAGCCAATTTTTTCTAAAAAAATTACATTATATTTTTTTGATCCTTCTACTTATTGAGAAAAACGTTATTTGTTCGTCCAACCCCCTCTTGTATAATGTTATTTATGGATGCCCTCTAATACCTGTATAAGATAGAGACTGCTCTACCAAGTTTTCTGTGAGAATAAACTAGTTCTAAGAGAGCATAGTAGACATTTGTTTTAATTGGTCAAAAAAATGTAAACAAATAAACAATAAATCCATATTTAGTAATTGATCACACCTTATTTAGTAATGATTGTTAAATCAGAATATTCTCTAAATCGTTCTACGTACTCAAATTTAAATTGTAAATACAATACCTGCTTTTTTGTTGCACATAGCTACAAATTTTTTAATTGATGATCTGGATAAAATCTGCAGAATTACTATATTGGGACAATAGTAAATTTTGGGGATAAGTACAATATAAATTTTTAATATACTTCAATCTGAGCATAGTCAAAATAAAAAGTGTTTTTTTATTAAGTTAACGATACATGTCGATTAATTGAAAGTTGTAGAGCTCGTCGAGGCACATCTAACAGTGGTTAGATCATCCAAATCGGCCCAGTGGATGGCGAGATATTATTAAAAAACTATTGGCTGACTATGTAAAATCTCTATGTAAACAATATTTGTTTACATAAAGATTTTACATAGTCGGCCAATCGTTTTTTAATAATATCTTGCCATCCACTAGGCTGATTTGGATGATCTAACCACCGTTAGATGCGCTTCGATGAGCTCTACAACTTTCATGTACTGTTAACTTAATAAAAAAAATACTTTCCATTTTGACTAATCTCAGATTGAAGCATATAGTTAATATCATAGGAATTTTGTCCCAATTTCTAATATAGAAATTCTGCTGATCTTATCTGGATCAGTAATTAAAGAACTTTCAAGTAAATCAATTCTTAAAGATGACTTTAATATTTTAAAAAACGGTTGATATTCTTTTATTCTAGCTTATAAATTACTAATTTTTTTTTTCAAACAATTATCAAGTTAGTGATCATATTATTTAATGCACGGTGCGTTGTTGCTGGTGAATTTTAGGTTTTTTTTTGTTTAGTGTTTGTTTTATATATAAGTTCCGGCTAGCAAATTTTTTTTGAGCACCATAAGTAGAAACTCAGATTCTTTTCAATTGTTACCTGTAGCAGAAATTGTTTATGAGTTGATAAAAGAACAAATAATCCATACAGGTTTAGGTTACTTCTTCGTGGAATTAGAGATGATTTTACACTGATTCACTTTAAAAATTATATGATAAACGAACATATCTTGTATTTATTAGAGTATTGATATAATTTTTAGTGGTTATAATCTATTGGTTAGAGGCAAACTTATATTCTATTAAAATTGTATTTTTTTGAAAATGTATATTAAAATTAAGCGAATTGACACTAGATTTTTTAAAATTATTTTATTTTTTTTTTTAAATAATATAAATTTTTTATTTTATTAAATATAAAACCGAATATGATTATGTAGCAACTGTGCCACCAAATGCCATTTGATAGGTGTGAGAATGATTGTTACGGGTTCAAATAATTAGTCCTAGACTAGAGGCTCTTTTATAGATAATGAAGTAACGCAATAGTAACGCTAGAGCTTATAATTGAAGAATTTGAAGAATATGCTATGGAAGATGAAACAGATCAACGTATTACAACTTATAACATTGATGGCCGATATTAATATTTCAAAATTTACTTTAATTATTTATAACTCTTTTAATACAATTACTAATTCACCTCCGATGTATAAATTCTCCCAAAAAAATAACTGTTTTCACAAATAAATACCTAAATAATCTCTAAGTTTGCAAATAATTTTTTTATGCTATAATATCTTAGAAAAAAACACAGGAGTATAATTATTATAATTATTATAATTAGAATTCAAAAACTTATCATTAATAATTTATTTAATTATTTTGAAGTTCATTAGTGGAGGTAGAAACACCGATGCTGTCAGCTTTAATGATAGTACAGTGGACAGCCTTTTAATTTAACTGATGATGCTGGAGTACAATGCTACATTCAAGCAAAATCACTAGCTCTTAACCCTCTTTACAACCGAGCTTGAAACGACAGTGGTAATGGAGCCAACCTGGCAGCTTTAAATGCTAATAAAAGCGACACCAAATAGATCCTTCTAATTTCACCTCTATTCTTAAAATTATTGTATTATCTGGTTCAATTTCTAGCGATCTAGTTAAATCTTTAAACGCTTCATCATATTTGTCTATAATAAACTATAATTTGCTTTGGTATTCGAATGCATTATTTGGTTTTTTCTAGCGATTTTGTTAAATCATCAATTAAATTAACAAGCATGTTTTCATACTTACCTATAATAAAATAAACCTTTTCTTGATATTCTTTTTTATTAATGTTTTCATTAGTCATCACTATTAATTGAATCAATTTATCAGATATTAATTTTCATTGCCGAAGTTAACCCGTCTTGCGATATATGTCTTTGAAATTGCTGCATAGTTGGCATGTATAATTATTAAACTTCTACCTATTTGTTTTAAAAAATATAACTTTTAATTCTTTAAAATTTATATAGATATCACCAGTAGTATATCTCCATCGTATACTAGATCATATGCTATACTGCTTCCTGAATAAAAAAAATATCTGTCATCACTATAATAACTGTACCCTATGATTCATTTTCCTTGTTTTCTTGTCCTAAAGATATAATATAGACATTAATATATAATAATGAGAAAATAAAACAAATAAAACAAAAATTTGCTATTACCAAGCATGAGTATATTATTTATAGTATGTAATTTGAATCGTCTATTTTTTTATCGCTTTGCTTTATACAATATCTGAATCCAATTATTCTATTAAGAAAATAGAATTAAAAGATTATAGCAAATTATAACAAAGGTATGTTTATAAAATAATTATTTTACGGATAAAAAGAAAATTTTTCTTATATATGCATTGATATTCTTAACTTTGTCTATTTCGGTCTGGTCTCTCAATTCAGCCTTAAACTCTTTAAATCCCATTATTTGCCCCATAATTCTGTCATATTGGGTTAATGTTAAAAAATACAAGTCTCTCATGTATGCCTCTATTAGCCCGTCTAATACTCGCATTATTATCGCCTGCTTGGTTGGTTCTCTATTGGGAATTTTAATCTATCTTGCCCTTTCTTAGCACAAGTTCTTTAAATGCAAGGTATCTTTACAGCCTTGTGAATGTGTGCAACCCAGCATGTATTGAGAACTCTTCTTTGGGTAAGTGGGCAGACACTATATAGCAACTACTTTTTCCAAGAGGCAAAAAAGGAGAAAGTCGTTATTAGCAAGAAAGAAAAAACTAGAAGAATGTACGTATGCATACTCTATAGCAATTATGTAGTTACCATCTTGCAGAATTGCCCTCCGTATTTATGTTGATTTTTAACCTATAATATTTAATTAGAATAAATAAAATTATTACACTTTAATAATAAATTAGAATGCTTGCTTCTTCTAAAAATTCTTGTTTTATGTCTTTAGAATTATCAAGGCTTTTTAAACAAATATCTATTGGTGCTCTTCATTTTTGTACTTTCTTTTTCTGTAATATCCATATTGCCTTAAAAATAATGCCAAAGCTTCTTTTAGCAAAATACTTTATATTTGTAAATTTGCTTAAGGGTATCCATTGTTTTTAAACATCGATGCATTAAGTTGTGTTTGTTGAGTTAATTGATCAATGTCATGATTGTCACTTGTCCAACTACAAAATTCTTTTGTAAACCTTAAAAATAATAAATATAATGATAATATTAATTAAAAGCTATGATGATTAATATTCCTGATTTGCTTCAAAAAAGAACATATAATTTAAATTTATACTTTTCTAAATTATTAATTTAAGCTTGCCCTTTTTTTGCACAACAGACGATATTTGGTCAACATAGTAAGTGGTGTTATGTAAAGTATAATGCAAAGATCAAAAGATTCGGATGATTTCTTATAGCACTGCTTCTCGATCTACTTAGTCAATTGGCTCATGCTTCTGTAGTTCTCTTTTAATGTATTTAAATGTTAATAATATCAATAATTTGTTTAAATAAATTTCATTGTTTTTAGAAAAAAGGTAACCTACAGTACTAGAACTTCAGACCAATATATTTTTCGCTCGTATCCAAGTTTATATAACGACTAATAGCTAATTAATTCATTTATTACATACCATATTACTGTATTTGATCTATACTGATTTTTTTTTACAGATGACGTACGAAGAGTTAAAGAATACTATTATATAGTTTAAAATAATTTTATTATATAAAACTACAAGTTGTCAATTAACGATATGGTTTTTCATAGTAAGGATTACTTTTAAAAATTTTTTATATTGTGTTACCTAGTGATCTTCAAGCCAATCAAATCGAATGTCTATTATGCTTTCTAAGAGAATATAGTTAGTATCCGGAACTGATCTTGATTGACTAATGTATCAAAGGACTGTACTGGTGATACAAGTAGGATTGGCAAATGAAACTTGAACCAAAAGGTTTAATAGGCAATCCTCTAGTTGGATTGCAGATATGGCAGCTGCGTATATCTATTAACCCAGCAAGATGTTAGATGAAGATCCATGCTGTCTAATGATCTAAGCATGCTTGCCCAATCAAAATTCATCAAAGGTTACATATCAATTTTTTGCATGTTTGAATTTTTAAAACTTTGAGCGAAGGTTTCTTGATAACAACTTAATGAAATTCAATAAAAATTTTTTTATTCAGATTCTATATATTTGTAAAATTGAAATAAAATAAAATTTATTAAATTTGGTTAGGTGGTTATCGAGAAACCTTCTCACAAAATTTAAAAAGAATCTGTCATGTATTAGTAAAAAATTTTTTAAAACTTAGAGCAAAGTTTTTTTCAATAACCACCTAATCAAATTCAATAGAAGTTTTTTTATTTTAATTCTAGATATTAGTAAAATTAAAATAAAAGAATTTTTATTGAATTTGGTCAGGTGGTTATTGAGAAAACTTTGTTCAAAGTTTAGAAAATCTGTCCTGTATATCAGTAAATTAAGTGTTTTTGAATTTTTTTAAAACTTTGAGCGAAGTTTTTTCGATGACCACCTGATCAAATTCGATAAAATTTTTTTATTTTAATTCTACATATCAGTAGAATAAAAATAAAAAAATTTTATTAAATTTGGTTAGTAGTTATCGAGAAAACTTCGCTCAAAGTTTAGAAAGAATTGTCTGTATATCAGTAAATTAATTGCCAATCCAGATAAGATTGGCAATATTTCTATATTTAGAATTGGGGCAAAACAAATNATAAAACAAATAAAACAAAAATTTGCTATTACCAAGCATGAGTATATTATTTATAGTATGTAATTTGAATCGTCTATTTTTTTATCGCTTTGCTTTATACAATATCTGAATCCAATTATTCTATTAAGAAAATAGAATTAAAAGATTATAGCAAATTATAACAAAGGTATGTTTATAAAATAATTATTTTACGGATAAAAAGAAAATTTTTCTTATATATGCATTGATATTCTTAACTTTGTCTATTTCGGTCTGGTCTCTCAATTCAGCCTTAAACTCTTTAAATCCCATTATTTGCCCCATAATTCTGTCATATTGGGTTAATGTTAAAAAATACAAGTCTCTCATGTATGCCTCTATTAGCCCGTCTAATACTCGCATTATTATCGCCTGCTTGGTTGGTTCTCTATTGGGAATTTTAATCTATCTTGCCCTTTCTTAGCACAAGTTCTTTAAATGCAAGGTATCTTTACAGCCTTGTGAATGTGTGCAACCCAGCATGTATTGAGAACTCTTCTTTGGGTAAGTGGGCAGACACTATATAGCAACTACTTTTTCCAAGAGGCAAAAAAGGAGAAAGTCGTTATTAGCAAGAAAGAAAAAACTAGAAGAATGTACGTATGCATACTCTATAGCAATTATGTAGTTACCATCTTGCAGAATTGCCCTCCGTATTTATGTTGATTTTTAACCTATAATATTTAATTAGAATAAATAAAATTATTACACTTTAATAATAAATTAGAATGCTTGCTTCTTCTAAAAATTCTTGTTTTATGTCTTTAGAATTATCAAGGCTTTTTAAACAAATATCTATTGGTGCTCTTCATTTTTGTACTTTCTTTTTCTGTAATATCCATATTGCCTTAAAAATAATGCCAAAGCTTCTTTTAGCAAAATACTTTATATTTGTAAATTTGCTTAAGGGTATCCATTGTTTTTAAACATCGATGCATTAAGTTGTGTTTGTTGAGTTAATTGATCAATGTCATGATTGTCACTTGTCCAACTACAAAATTCTTTTGTAAACCTTAAAAATAATAAATATAATGATAATATTAATTAAAAGCTATGATGATTAATATTCCTGATTTGCTTCAAAAAAGAACATATAATTTAAATTTATACTTTTCTAAATTATTAATTTAAGCTTGCCCTTTTTTTGCACAACAGACGATATTTGGTCAACATAGTAAGTGGTGTTATGTAAAGTATAATGCAAAGATCAAAAGATTCGGATGATTTCTTATAGCACTGCTTCTCGATCTACTTAGTCAATTGGCTCATGCTTCTGTAGTTCTCTTTTAATGTATTTAAATGTTAATAATATCAATAATTTGTTTAAATAAATTTCATTGTTTTTAGAAAAAAGGTAACCTACAGTACTAGAACTTCAGACCAATATATTTTTCGCTCGTATCCAAGTTTATATAACGACTAATAGCTAATTAATTCATTTATTACATACCATATTACTGTATTTGATCTATACTGATTTTTTTTTACAGATGACGTACGAAGAGTTAAAGAATACTATTATATAGTTTAAAATAATTTTATTATATAAAACTACAAGTTGTCAATTAACGATATGGTTTTTCATAGTAAGGATTACTTTTAAAAATTTTTTATATTGTGTTACCTAGTGATCTTCAAGCCAATCAAATCGAATGTCTATTATGCTTTCTAAGAGAATATAGTTAGTATCCGGAACTGATCTTGATTGACTAATGTATCAAAGGACTGTACTGGTGATACAAGTAGGATTGGCAAATGAAACTTGAACCAAAAGGTTTAATAGGCAATCCTCTAGTTGGATTGCAGATATGGCAGCTGCGTATATCTATTAACCCAGCAAGATGTTAGATGAAGATCCATGCTGTCTAATGATCTAAGCATGCTTGCCCAATCAAAATTCATCAAAGGTTACATATCAATTTTTTGCATGTTTGAATTTTTAAAACTTTGAGCGAAGGTTTCTTGATAACAACTTAATGAAATTCAATAAAAATTTTTTTATTCAGATTCTATATATTTGTAAAATTGAAATAAAATAAAATTTATTAAATTTGGTTAGGTGGTTATCGAGAAACCTTCTCACAAAATTTAAAAAGAATCTGTCATGTATTAGTAAAAAATTTTTTAAAACTTAGAGCAAAGTTTTTTTCAATAACCACCTAATCAAATTCAATAGAAGTTTTTTTATTTTAATTCTAGATATTAGTAAAATTAAAATAAAAGAATTTTTATTGAATTTGGTCAGGTGGTTATTGAGAAAACTTTGTTCAAAGTTTAGAAAATCTGTCCTGTATATCAGTAAATTAAGTGTTTTTGAATTTTTTTAAAACTTTGAGCGAAGTTTTTTCGATGACCACCTGATCAAATTCGATAAAATTTTTTTATTTTAATTCTACATATCAGTAGAATAAAAATAAAAAAATTTTATTAAATTTGGTTAGTAGTTATCGAGAAAACTTCGCTCAAAGTTTAGAAAGAATTGTCTGTATATCAGTAAATATATCCCCAATTCCAAATATATTAATAATATAGCTATAGTACCAATCTTATCCGGATTAGTAATTAAGTGCTTTTGAATTTTTTAAAACTTTGAGCAAAGATTTTTTCAATAAGCACCTAATCAAATTCGATAGAAAATTTTTTATTTTAATTCTATATATTTGTAAAATTAAAATAAAGAATTTTTATTGAATTTGATCAGGTGGTTATTGAGAAACCTTCACTCAAAATTTAGAAAGAATCTATCCCTTATATCAGTAAGTGCTTTTGAATTTTTTTAAAACTTTGAGCGAAGTTTTTTTGATAACCACCTGATCAAATTCGATAAATTTTTTTATTTTAATTCTACATATTAGTAGAATAAAAATAAAAAAAATTTATTGAATTTGATCAGGTAGTTATCGAAAAAACTTCGCTTAAAGTTTAAAAAATTCAAAAGTACTTCATTTGCTAATAAACAGATTCTAAACATTGAGCAAAGTTTTCTCGACACATACCTGACCAAATTCGATGAAAATTAGTAAAGTCAAATTTAACTCAGGCTAAGAATAAGATATTGAATACAAATCTTAAGTTTAAAAGATTGTTATATATATTAGTAATAATGTCTAAAATAGTTAAGAATAATTTTAATCTGTATCTTCACATTATTTTTTTTTTTGTGTTAAAGTTCCCGCTTTGGGTGAGAGTTTATTTAATCAAGCCTGTGGATCAAGGGCGCCTCTTTGGGCGCACTCACAATTGAGTTACATTGAATGAGAGTACAACTAGCCACACGTACAACTTTTGGTTGTCTAATTTAAGTAGTCCGCCCGAAGGTTCTACACTAGTTGCTATACCTACAACCCAACTAGGTGATTGCCTATTTAAACCCTCTGGTCCAACGTTTCGCATGTCAATCCTACTTGTGATCACCGGTACAGCCCTCCGATACATTAGTTAGTCGAAGACAGTGCCAGATGCTACCTTAGGACTAATTTATCCTCGCGGGTAAACTTGGTAGAGCAGTCCCTGTCCTACACAGGTATTACCTATACTTCAGTAACTTACGCACTCACCGAAGCAAGCAACTTGCAGTCAGGGGGTACCTAACCGCTACCATTACCTACTTCTGCCCTTGTAATGTTTACACCGACCCCGGTACCCACTATTACTTTCCTACCGGTCCATCACCGGGTGCCCCAAACTTCCAAACCAGTTGGCCCGGAAGGTTTGATCTACCCAGCATTAGGTGCTACTATGGTTTTTCTTCCCCTGGTACCTAATTCCAGAACTAGGTCCTTTTCCTCCGGTATGACTCCGGCGGCCAGGTTGGTGGACCCTCTCCTCCGAAGGTCATATCGTCCAGTTCTCCAGCTCCGGTTTCTGATATTCCGGTTCTTGTAGCACCGTCAAAAATCGTTGCTACCTCCTTACTCTGGACTTTTCAAATGGGTTTCCATTTCCCCGGTTCCTTGGATTTGTCTGTGTCACCAGACACAACTTCGCCCGAAAGCTCCCATTCAAGATGGTAACCAAGGACTACAAGTAATATACCCAACCGATCGACAGAAAACGGTTACCATAACACAGGTCTATTTTTCCAAAGCGTTGCCAGTGGGATTTGAATCCTAGACCTGCCACTTGGGGGTGACAACTTACCAACTTCCCTAAGCCGCCACACCCTTATCTTCACATTATTACAACTTATTAGTAAATTTTTATAAATATAAAGTTGTCAGATAGAATATATAAGTGGTCAGCCAAAGTTGTAATATGTCTTTTTGTAAAGTAATAAAATTTTCTTTATTAAAATTTTATTTTTAGCTTGCTAATTCATTCATGCATATTTTATTTTACATTTGTGATACTTTTTTTTTTGAAGATTAATAGAATCAAGCAAAGTTTTACTATAAATGAAATTGGATAAAAAAAAAACTCTTTTCTGTACATCTGTAAATCCTAAGTAAACAAAAACAGTATAGTAGGAAAAGAGGAAAATTTGAACGAAAATGTATTAAATATATAATTTTATTAACTAAATAATTAATTAATTAACAACAACCAAGAAGAACTTTAAGTCAGTGAACAAACTGAGTAAGAAGAGGAAGGTAACTAAAAGGTCTTTAACAACAACAAACGAAAAAGAGGGCCTTTGGCCCTTTCAAAGTTTCAAACTCGATATGGACCAGTTGATGAGTTTGAGACAGTTCAGAAAAGCTATAATAAAAGACTAAGTAAACAAGGTCAAGGAAACGTTGTAAAGAAAGTAAAGAGTTCTCATGGAGGAATAGAAGACGATAGTATGGAAAACGGGCAAATGGACTCGAACATGCGAATTGATGAAATGACATCATCACAACAAACGACATCAGTAGCTCAGCTGACAACAACAAACGACCAAATTCGGGATATGATGTCATCAGGTTTTCAGTTAACCACAACAAACGACCAAATCGAGAGTAATATGTCATCAATAATTAATGTTCTGGAAATTTCGACAGATAAACAACAAATCTTGTCATGTGATGAGGTTAGTAGTGATAACGAAGAAATTGTAACAGTATGGATGTAAAAGAGAAAATACAACAAAAAGAAATCGTTATAGAAATGGTAAATAAAACTCAGCAAGAAAGGAAACAACAACCAATTTTATACAGTATGGTAGTAACAGGAAGAAAGAACTTGAACAAGCAACAATTAGAAGAAAGACGAAATAAAAGTAGGGACCTAAAAAACAAAATCTGGAAGGCGAAGAGTAAAGAAATTAAAGATGTGTTTAATGTTAATGAATGGAGTATAGACAAGATAATTGAAGCTTTCAAGTCACAAGAGTCAATTATGAGCTTTGTGAAACACAAGTTAGAAACCAAAGCAACGAGTATAGAAATACCACCAGCTATTGGGACCAAGCTAAAATACCAGAATAGGGCTTTCTTTAGATGTTTTACAAATAGACACGAGACATGGCCTGCACATTAAAACAAATTCATTCACCTATTAGGGAGAGCTACAGACAGATACAAACAAGCTTATGGGGCATACGTCATTAACAAGAAAAATAAAGATCAGATCTATGATAAATTGAGAAAGAAATTGGAAATCAATTTTCTGACTAATACTGATTTTATTGTTTTGAATGGTTTTGAAATAACGCAATTAATATTCTTTGTAATGGGTTTTGCAAGATTACAGAACAATTTAAAATTCGATGAGTTGAGAAAGAGAATAAATGAATTAAAGAGTGACTTATTGATCCAATTACCTGAACATTATGATATAATTCCGAAAGAGATTAGAGAAGCTTTAGAATACACTTTACCAATTCGGGACAGAAAATTTACAGGTGAAATTGTAAGTGATCTGAGAGTGATATATAAATTTGATCGATTACCGGACATCTATATAGAAGATTCAAGATTACTGATCCTGAGTCATCCAAGTGAACTTAGAGAGGAATTTAAAAAATTTTTTCCTGTAACGAATAGAGCTGATTTAAAAAAGGTTAAGGATTGGAAAGAGGAATTAAGAAAGTTTTATATTTTCTCTCAATTACCTAAATCATTTTTTGACTTACCACCAAAGAAATTGGAGTTGCCTTTAACTTATCAGGAATTGACACCGAGCCTGAGAAGAATGTTTTCTTTTTGTCCTAAAAGATAGTGAAGATTTTAAAGAACATGTGAACAAATTGAGAAAAGTTTATGCATTCAAATATCTCTCAAACGATTATGTGATTAATAAGAAGAGGCTATTTGAGAACCCAAGGGATTTGAAAATTAATGTTAAAGAGGATTTTCTGATAAAAAGCAGAACTGAGGCTTTAAATTTTATGAAATCAATTCCGAGTTATTATAGAATACCAAATCCAATGCTGGCGAAATATATTGAGATCAACTATACACAGCTAGAAGACCTGCCTGAAGAGTGGGAGGAAGTGAAAAAGATGAATCTCACAATCCCAATTACAAGTACGAAAGAGCTAAGAATAGCAGTTCAGGCTTTAAGAGAACACTATTTCTTTCACAAAATACCTGAAAATTAGATCTTTATTCAAGATAAAGATAATAAAAATAAAGCGGATTTGGAGACAAATGGCTTTCTAAGTGATCTTGAGAAGCTAAATAAAGATTTAAAACAAAACGAACCAGAACACCAATGGTCTTCCAATAACCTCGCAAAAAAAAGTACCTGAAGCGCTAAATTATTTAAGGGAAAAATATCCATTGAGTACTATACCTGAGTGGATTTTTGAAACAGAAGAACTACCTGAACCAAAGTGGGATATATTCGACAAGCAACAAATCACAAATAATGTAGTGGAGGATGTTGAAATTAACAATATTATTAATCATGATGAACAATAATAACGGCAATACATTAGAAACTGAGACGCAAGTAAAGAAAAAAGAAAAAACAACTAACAACGAAGAAATGAAAAAAGTTAAAAAAACAAAGATAAAAACAAAAGAAAGAATTAAATTTTTGTCAATCTCAACATTAAATGTGCAAGGCTTAAATGTGCCATTAAAGAGACAATTAATTTTTGAATATTTGAACAGGGAAGATATAGATATTGTGAGTGTAACAGAGACCAAACTGGCACAAAAGGAAGATTTGAGAAGATCATTACTCAATCAGTACTATTACGTATACACGGCAGTGACCCTAGAAGATTTAGGTTTAAAAAGGGAATCGGCAATGGGAACTGCGTTACTTATCAAATCTTATCTTAGACACTACATACACAACATCAAAAGCTATTTGGGAACAGCGATTATGATAAATTTCTTCCTGCCTGGAAACTTGAGAACAAGAATAATATCGCTATACTTACCATCAGACAAAACGGAAATATCTCTTAAAACACAAGAAAAAAATAAAGAAATGGATATCAGACGCTAACAAGAAAAACATGAAGTTAATAGTAATGGGAGATTTCAATAATAACACAGCAAAGGCAAATAGTAAAAGAAAGACGCCGATTTTTAAGACTATGAGTACGAGTAGAATATTAAGCTTATTAGAAGTAAATAAAATCCAGGATTATACATGGAAAAGAGATCAAATAAAGTCACAGATTGACGATATATGGAAATTGGAGGAGATAGGTTTAGATATGTCTTATCCGATAATAGAAGAAGTGGAGCCTTATGGAAGTGATCATAGGATGATAAAAGTACAATGAAAGCTAAAGAGGAAGTTTGAAGCGATAAGAAAAAAGAAGAAATCCAGAAGAGTTTTTAAGTATAGTGAAATGGATGAGGACAAATGAGAGGATTTCAGAGTCGAAGTAAAACGGAAAATTGAAGCATTAGAAATAAAAAAGATAATGAATGAAGCCTCTCTAAATAAAGCATGGCACAAATTATATATTGCCATAAAACACTCAGCTAACAAACATATTAAGTGGTTAAAGATGTATAATAATCACTTCGGGCGAGAACAAAGAAGGCATCAGAATTACATCAAGAATTAGTTAAGATAAATAAACTTATAAAAAGTTTGAAAGAAATAAAATCACACTCACCATTTTCCTATGAAGAAGTAACAAAAAGGCTCAACAAGAAGACAAGTTCTCTGACAACGAAATTGGGAATAGAAAGTATAAATATCAAAGAACAAGATTTCTGGAACGAAAACTCTAAACAGCTAGTAGAAAGTATGATAGAGTTGAGGAAATCGATACACGTAACGAGACAAGTAGAAACAATAGTGAAATAAGAGAGGAAATTAGCTTAGCAATAGAAAGGAGGCAAAACAATTTCCAAACTAACACTAAAAGAATGATAGATAGCATTTTAAAAAGGAAAAGAAATAGAGTCATATTTGACAATATAATAAAGGTGGATAAAGTAATTACAGATGAGAAAGGGATTAAAGAAGAAGTCGTAAAACATTTTAAAAATTGGACTAAACTTAATCCAACGGATGAAGAGTACTGGAAATTGTGAGAAAAGGAATACGATTCGGTTACGTCGATAGCACATAAAGATTACAAGGGATTAATCGCAACAATAAAGTTAGAAGAACTAGAGAACTTAATAAGTGAAGCACCAAACGGAAAAGCCACAGGAGAATCAGGAATATCGAACGAGATGATTAAGAAATTGCTACTAGAAGCTAAAAAGATTTTTCTAGAAATATGTAACTTTTGTTTGACTAAAGAAATAGTTCCGAAGGCGTGGAGGCAAGGAGTAGTATATCCCTTCCAAAGAAGAAAAACTTCGAGGCTGACTTAACGCAAACCAGACCAATTACGTTAATAGAACATTTAAGAAAAATCTTTGCGAAAATACTAACAAAAAGATTAAACAAGATTTTAGAACAGAAGAAAGTACTTAACATAAGGAATAACTCAGCTCTACCAAATACATCAACTATAGGACCAATTCAATGGTTAACAAACATACAAGAATATGCGTGGTTAAAGAAAAAGGTAGAGGTTGGAACTGGTTTTAATAATTCGGGTTTATCACGTGAATTTTGTGATATTTTAGAATTTATTAAAATTTAATTGGATTAAATTCTAAAATATCACAAAATTCANACCCCCAAATTTCACCATCATCCGATTTCACGATCATCCACGACAATAAATATGATATAGACAATAAATAAATATGCTGTAGATGATAAATAAATATGTTATAAACAATAAATAAATATGCAGAAAAAAATCGAGAGTAGAAGTTGGAACCGGTTTTAATAATTCGGGTTTATCACGTGAATTTTGTGATATTTTAGAATTTATTAAAATTTAATTGGATTAAATTCTAAAATATCACAAAATTCACATGATAAACCCGAATTATTAAAACCGGTTCCAACCTCTAGGAGAAGGACTACTGGCTTTTCTCACAGGATATGTCAAAAGCGTACGATTCGGTACATCTACCACTTTTATGGAAGGCCTTACAAAGAATAAATATACCAGAAAAATTCATAAACTTAACAAAGAATTTAATAGAAAAAAAAAACAAGGTTCTAACGAATCTATGATGAACCAAAGCATACGATATGGAAGATGGTTTAGATCAAGGAGGGACAATGTCCCCGATATTTTGGAGAATATATTACGATCCGTTAATAATGAAAATAGATAGGAATTTTGAAGGATCTCGATGTCCGTAAAAACATCTACAGGAAGTGAATACAAAACCAGCTTATCTGTAATGGCATATATGGATGATTCACTGTAAATAGCCAAATCGAAAATTCAACTAGAAGAGATTTTAAAGACCGCATCAAGTTTTTATAAAATGTCAGGAATAAAAGTTAATGCAAGTAAATCGATTTTCTTAACGAACGCAAGAGGCGCTACTTCGATGCTTTTTGAAAATCAAATTATAGAAAGAAGACAGCAAGATGAGTCTTTCAGGTACCTAGGATGTTGGTTCAAAAAAAAAAAGAATCAAGACAAAATTAACAAGAAAATAAAGGAAGAAGCAGAAGAAGCTATAGACAGGCTTAACAAAAGTAAAATCACAGAAAAACAGTACATATATATAGTCAATAGCGTGATATTGACAAGAATAGCATATAGGTATCAAAATACATATATTAAAGAATCTATATGTGAGAATATAGATAAGAAAATCATGAAAGGGGTAAAACAAAAAGCAAGAATCGTAAGAACAGCACCTAACATATTATTGTGGCACTATAACATATATGGCATGAATAAAACGAAAGACATACAACGCCTATAACATGTGAACCAACTATGAAAAGATATGAATAATTCGAATTGGGACGAGACACTAGCTTTTATTATCTTACAAGTATTACAAAACGTGGCCAACACGAATACATCTATACTGGAAGAGGAACCAGTTTTCTCTAAAGAAGTGAATTTTTCTAGAACCGCAGCAATAATAAAAGAAATGCACGAAACTGAAATAAAACTAGTAAATGAGCACAAAGTATGGCCACAACCACTTAAAGAAAAAGGAACATCAATTAACTATATTCTAAAAAAGATGGAGAAAAGAAATGATATCAAAACAAGTATGAATAAGCACAGTCTAGAACAATTATTAGATGGAGAGTGCAAAAACTTTGTAACATGGAAAGGGCTAGTGCATAACTTGGGGAAAATAATAAAGGATAGAGAACCGAGATGGTTTGAAGCAATATGTACACTAATCACAAATAATGAAAACCCATCATTGAAACTAATAGTTCCAAACCCGTTTACAATAAGATGCATAACCAACAAAATTTGGAAGGAGAATAAATGGGTAAATAATGGTGTAGGACTTATAGGAAAAGTAAGAAAAGTAGAAGACAACTTGGTAACAATAAGGCATTGGTATATTGATGGAAATAAAATAACAAGAGCATGTAGTGGATGCGATGAGCATATATCAACAAGAACAAATGCAGGAATAATAAAAATACATACATGTTTCCTATCAGGAATCATAGTAAACAGCAAAAAAAAAATATATAGTAATATTCAAGATATAATGTGAACTTTTAAAATAAAGAAAGAAGAAACAAGTATAATACCGAGAGAACCTTTTATAGGGAAAAAACTTCTAACTTCTTAGAATTTGAAGAAAATATTCACGAACATTGAAGATGAAATATGGAAAATGATTGAAAAGTCTGGTCTAGAAACAGAAGAAGAATATGAAATCGTTGAGAAAAAGAAGAATGAGGATAAAACTGAAGGTATAGCGATACTGATACAGATGAAATCCAGTCAAGAAACGATCGAATTAAAAGTAGAAAGTTGGCCCACGAAGATAAAAATGGCCTTAACTGAAATAGTATTAACTTTGTTACTAAGTAAAAACAAGGAAGAAGTCAAGATTAAAACCAATATAAAGGGCCTTAAAGAGGAGGTAGAAAGAAAAGTTATACGAGCAGAAGAAAACTTTAAGTTAAAAGAAAATTTAGATCAATTCATGGAAATAATAAGAAGAATAATGAAAATAAAAAGATTGAGAATTACCATCGTATATGAAGAGAAGATAAGCAAAAACAAAATAACAAGAAAATGGATAACAGATATTGTAGAAGAAAAGATTATAACAAACATGTATCTAATAAAATTCGAGGGAAAACCTGTTTATTGGAACTTGAGAAGATTTATGAGACAATTAATCAAAGAAAAAATAATTTCGGAATGGAGTAGTCAAAACAGAATTGAAAATTTAAAGAAAAAGACAGAAATAAATTGGCAAATGACATATAATAGCTTAAATATTGAGAGTAGATCATTAGCAAAATATACATCGACTAAAGCCTCAATAATGAAATCGGTCAAGGTAAAAATGATGATAAATGAACTTCCAACGTTACTAAATATGTATTACAGGGATACCAAGAAAGAGAAAGACCCAACGTGCCCAAGATGTGAAAAGGAATATGAAAACCAAACACACTGGATATGGTGTCAAGAAAATACATATACAATGAAAAAAGCGATTACGGAAGTCTACGAAAAATCTAAAGAAGGGAAGAAAGTACCAGAAAAGATCTGAGAAGAAGAAATAAGAAAATACATAAAATGGTTAAGAAAAACAGAAGTCCTTCCGTGTATTATCCCGAAAAAAACATTATACCTGGAAGTAAAAACGAAAAAAAGAATTACAAAAAAGATTTTACAAACGATCTTATGGAAAAAATCTATGAAAAAATATGGATAACCAGTAGAGAAGTAATCAACAACTCTCAAGAAGAAAAAGACAGGAACATTATAAAAGACAATATATCGATGGAACCAATACACGGAAAAGAAACCAATGAAAACGCTTTGAGAAAGTATACGAAATGCAATAAACTCTTTATAGATTACAATAAGAAGATTGATACAATTGAAGACTTCGACTAAGTAGGTTCATAACCTGTTTTAGCAAAGCTTAGGTTGGGAGTAAAGTAGCTCTAGTCTTTTTTTCCTTAATATAGTAATTGTAAAAACATGTAATATAAATTTATAAATTATTAATAAAATTGGAAGAGGGAATGAACCTCGCTTTTAAAAAAAAAAAACTATAAATGAAATTGTATATTTAAATTTTATTCATTTAATATGTATAACAATAATAAATATTTATTTTAATAATTTATTTGATTAATTGCATATCACATACTGCATATAGTATGTACTTTAATATACAAAAAAAATTTTTTCATCTACAAAGACTCTGCTACGTATGCATAAAGTATTTTTATGAATTAGTATACAGTTAAATAGTGTTATAAATATATGCTAATTGTATAATAAATCCACTTATTTGATATGCATAATAAAAATTTATTTGTAAAAAAAATAAATTATTCTTTTAACATAATTGTATAAAATTGCAAAATTAGTATTTTTCTCCTAGTTCAGATGATTCTCAAAGCATATACTAATTAATTCAATTCTAATGCATGCGATAAAATTGTTCCTCTAATATTGTTGAATTCATGAAAATAAAAAAATAAATAATTAAATAGTGAAAAATAATTACTACATGCCGATAGCAAAATTGTTTTTTTTTTCTTCCTGAAAAAAAGAGTGAAGGCTTTTTTTACTGGTTGTAGCATAAAAAATTACTCATTGCATGCCAATGCTAAGATGTTTAAAAAAAAGTTAAGGATTTTTACTAAGTATCTAAAAATTCTAAAAATTATTCGCTGTATTCAATATCAAGAAAAAAATTGTGAAAGCCTCGTATCTAAAAGTATAAAAGAAACAATTTTAGCATTATATCATCTTCGTATTAGCTATTAGCTTAAAAATTCTATCTTTAAAGTTTCTATACACTAAAACAACAAATTCTTTTTTTTACAAAAAAATGAACATAGCGAACCTGCTTAGTAAATCTGAATCTAGTCAAATTAACATAATTGATAAAGTCAATTATGAATCTAGTCAAATTAATGAAGTTGATTACGAATCTAGTCAAATTGATGAAGTTGATTACGAATCTAGTCAAATTGATATAATCAATGAAGTAGATTATAGATCTAGTCCAATTGACATCGATGAAGTTAATTATAAATCGAGTCAAATTGATATAATTAATGATAGCAAAAGTAATGATCCAAATAATCACATTAAAATATATACTCATCTTAAATTAGATACATATATAGACTGGATTAAAAATATCCTTCCTAATATCTTTGGAGCTCATTACATTATATTCGACATACTAGACAAGATAATCAAAAATATGAGTTAAATGATACATATCAGTGTCATTGTGACAAAAAACCTAGAACTAAAACCAAAGTTGTAAATCAAACTACAACACATTTACCAGGTCATAATAATTCTAGACCAATTCAGAAGCCATCCAAAAAAGTAGGATGTAAATCCTATTTAAGAGTATTAAAACGCTAAGATGAAGAAGATAATTCAGTTCGTATTGTTCATTACATACTTTATAATAGATATTCTCCTGGAACCAATGAGGATTTGCATAATATTCATTTGTTCCAACAGGCAAAAAATGGATCCAAGAAAGAGCAAAAGATGGTATGAAGCTAGCACAAATAGTATTAATGTTTCATCAATATATTAATAAAATTTGTGATATTAATAATTTAAACTCTTTATATTTAACTCAAAGAAGAGATGCATATCTCTCTTATATAGATGTTTATAACATAGTTCATGATGAGATGAAAGGTGTTATTTTTTTAGATAATAAAGATAAAGGTTATAGTAAAGATGTATCTATCAATGAATAGATTGCTTTATTTTAAGATGATGGGTCATATACTTGTAGCAATTTAATCTGGGGCTCAGAGTTAAGCTACTTATTTGGATTTCAGACAGAATTTCAAAGAAAATTGTTGAAATCTGAAAGCGCTCAAACCATTTGTTTGGATGGAACACATGTAACAATAGCGCATAATACTTATCTTTTTACTATAATAATTCGAGATAGTAATGGTGGTCAAGGTATTCCTATTGCACATCTAATTTCTAAAAAAAAAGCAAGTAAACCATTAATTTACTGGCTTACAAATATAAAAAATCAAAATGAAAATTGGAAACCTCATACTTTCCTTTCAGATTGTAAGGATGCACAACAAAATGCGATTAATATGGTTTTTCCTTGCGCGAAAATTTTGCTTTGCTAGTGGCATGTAAAAAATGCTTGGCAAAAAAATAAAAATAAGATTAAAGCTGATGGTAACTTTTTTGAGGCTTTTGATGATAGTGTTTACAAACGGTCAAAAAAACAAGTAGTACAAAAAACTGCATTAGATGAGCTTAGTAATATAATGTGGCTTTGTGATGCCTTACAAGTTCAAAATAAACTTGATAGTTACTTTTCTTGGTAGGTTAATGACATCACCAAAATTTGCACAGGGATTACTATCGATTTTTATTAGTTATTGGATAGTAATTTAAATCCCCTATAATGATGACTATCAATTAAGATAATAATCGATAATAATCGATAGATATCAGATTTAAAAAATCACAATTAGTATCGTTTAATAACGAATAATGATTCTAATCGATTTTTTCTAATTGTACCAATATCAATACTATTATACTCTATACTTATTACTCATAATTAGTAAATTGATATTAATATCAAAATATTACTTTTTATAATACAGACAAATGCAATTTAAATTTTATTTAATTAAAAAGAAATACATATCGCTAAATTACATACAACGAATATGACTAATTAAAACTAAACTAATCAGCATAATTATCAACCCCAAACAAATCATCCAATTCTTCCTGCGAAAGACCCTGAGAAGAAGTCCTAGATACCCTATATTCCCTAGATTCTGATTCGGGAGTATTTTGCTGTGAATCAGAGGGGTGCCGAACCTTTGATTCATCGTTCATAATCGTTTCAGACGAATTATACGACGAACCACCATTATTAAAATCGTTCTATATTTATTAAACCGTTAGGGAAGTAACAAAAATCAGGTGATTTTTTAGGGGGGGAGGGGGGTAAAAAAAGTTGAAATTATATATAAGAACCTGACTATTTATATATTGAGGAAGAGGGGGGGTAGGCCTCTGATAAAAAATAATCAGGTGATTAATGACACTGCCCTTAGTTTGTTTAAAATATTGTACAATAAAAGAAGTAAAGAAAATGGCAAATATATACAAGATACTTACTTCTCTATACGAATTTTCATATTTTTCTCGTCGCATGTAATACTCTTGGATTTTGGATTTAAGAATATGTCGCATAGCTCTAGTGCAAAAGCGCAGTGTTCGCTTGTTAGTGTAGGAACTGCAACTTCTGAAAATGCAGCCCTTGCTATCGCAGAGATCCAAAACACATTTTCACTGTTTGTTTCAAACAATAAATGATGACACTCAGTTATTTTTGGATTTTCTTTCCATTTTACAATTATGGGTGCCTTGGTGCTGCTTTTCAAAGAGAGCAACCGTTCTGAGCCAAAAACTTTCCACATTGCTGACCTAACGCTCTGCAACGCTGCACCTCGATAATTCTTCATTTTTGTGAGAAGCTATTATCACAAATTTATTAAGTTAAAATAATTAAAATAGCAATTAATAATATCATAATGAAAAGATACAAATATTAATTGTTATCGTTAGTGATCGATAAAATAACAATATTAAAAAAAATATTATCGATTAATAACGTACCGCACTATACCATTCACCATGAAAACGGTTTGTATACTGGCTTGAACTCATACTTTGCATAAAGTCGAGAAGCTTTTCCTCGAGGTGATTCTTCAACGCCTCCTTCAGGACACTCTGGTTCGGGTAAACATGGTTCGGAAATAACTGCTTTACAATGCTATTATATATCCCCTTTAAAATAAAACAAACATTTATAACGAATATATTCGATATAAAAAAAAATATATACAGTGGGGGACATATTATTGTGGACTCTTTTTGAGATGCCATCACTCAAAATCGGGTAAGTAAGCACAGCACGAAATTTATATCACTTGTTTGGTAGATCTTACGGTTCAACATACTAAAATTTCGCGCAATTTCGTAAAGTTTTGCAGATTTTATGCAAAAAGAAGTACAAACTACCATTTTTAGATTGATATGAAAATCGATTTTTTGATTTTTTTAAATTTTTTTTTTTTTTTAAAAAAAATTCATAAAAAATCGAATTTTCGTTCAAATCGCTTCAAATTTCGTCCAAATATCGCATGAAATCTAGGTAACATTACACAAAATAAATAATGCACATATATATGCCAAATTGGGTGTAAACAAAAAAAGATCATCTGTTTTTTTTTCTCGCAAAAAACATGGGAAGCAATAAAGACTTGACAGAAAATCAAAAAGGAGCGATAATTTATGGCCATAAACGTGGGGACTCACTTCGTACCATTGCAGCTTCAGTTGGATGCAGTAAATCAGGTGTCAGAAATATAGTAAAGGAGTATAGTGAGTTAGGCACTGCAGTGCAAAAAAAAAAAAAAAAAAGAACCGGTCGTTCAAAAATTCTAACCTGTTCTGAACTTGAAAGTCTAAAAACTTTAGTCACTATTGGCAACCGCTGGCTTAGTCAAACACAAATAACAAATCTTCACAACTGCTTAACTAAAAAAAATATTTGTAAGAGAACCATGCGTCGTGCTTTGCACGACTTAAACTGGTTCTCGCATGTGGCCCCCGAAACCGTTTATCTCTCCTGCGAATATTCAAAAACAATATGAATAGGCACTTGAGCATCAGCAGTGGTCCGTCAGACATTTTAAGTGTGTGTTGTGGTCTGATGAGATCTATATCCGTCTCTTTCTGGGTTCTCCTGGTCATGTATGAGTGAAACATCTGAAAAATGGGACATTGATTGTATAGAGTGTACGGTAGGTCGTAGTCCAGGGAGTATGCATTGGGGCTGCTTCTCCTGGTTCAGAGTTGGGCCCCTTGTTCCTTTAAATTCCTCAGCAACTGGTGCTTTGCACCTCGAAATCCTCCGGAAGTATGCTCTTCCTGCAATAAACAATTTTCCAGCAAACAGTACTCTTGGTCGCCGAATTTTTGTTTAAGATAACGCAAGACCTCATATTGATTCAGTGCTAATAGAGTTTTTAGCTGTAAACTGAGTTCGATTGATGGATTGGCCCCCACAGAGCCCGGACTCAATCCAATTGAAAACCTGTGGGCTGAAGTAAAGTGGTCCTTACGTCGCAAGGAAAGACCGGGCAATCTTAAAGAATTGGATTCACTAGTCAAAAAAGCATGGTGCGATACACCACCAGAACTTTGCTGCGCACTGATTATTAGCATGACCGATCGGGTTGATGCTTGCGTTAAAGCTAGAGGAGGTCCCCTCAAATATTAAAATAGAATTAGTTTTTTTTTTGGTTAAAAAAAATATAAAAAAAAAAACCAAAAATGTAAAATTTTGAATTTTCATACAAATAAAAAAACCAAGTTCTCAGGGGTTTTTTTATAATTTTTGTATAACTTAACGAAATTGCACAAAATTTTAGTATGTTGAACCGTAAGATCTACCAAACACGTGATATAAATTTTGTGCCATGCTTACTTACTCGATTTTGAGCGATGGCATCTCAAAAAGTGTCCACAATAATATGTCCCCTACTGTATTTAGAAAGAAATTCACTTACGTTCATTACTTGGAGGGAGAGTTCATTCTCTTGCTCCTCTCGCTTTCTCTTTAGTTCGGTTTTTATTTTTTGAACATCTTCGGTGAGCCGTTTGAATAATAAATACAGTTGCTGATTTTGGGTGTAAAGCCTTTCAAACTCTTGGCGGTAGCGGTGGTGGGGACGGTCTTGTTTTTTTTTTTTTGT
>QKWP01000181.1:0-30646 GCA_003550325.1 Gigaspora rosea | reverse complement strand
TTTTGTTAAAACTTCAAGTGCTTTTTATATTTGCTCATAATAAAACAAGCCTTGCTATAATTTTATACTAATGCTACTCTTTATTTTTTGAAAAATCAAAGAAAAATTACCAACAGTTGCTATATATAAAAGTTTAAATTTTACTAGTGAACTACAAAAAGTGCTATTAAATAGACTTGTTCAAACCATTAAAATACATTTATAGTAAAAATTTGGTAGCATTTGGACAAGCTTTTATTAATTGGTTGTTTAATTTTTCAAAAAATTCAACAATTTGAAAATAAGCTACCCTATATTTATTTATATAATTTTTGCCTAATAAAGGTAGCTTAATTTCAGATAAATATGATATATATTAAGTATATACAGTAATAATATCTTCTATATAAAAAATACACTATATGGTTAATGAATTTTTTATTTTAAAAATCTTCAAAGGCTATTTTCTTAAATATTTATTTGGTATCCATATTGTACAACTTTAAATATAAGGGAGGCATGCCTATTTTGACGCAGCTAACGTTTTCGATAAATATTACATGATATATCAATCAGAGCCAGATAATTTTAGTATCATTCGATTCGTTTCATTGAGACAAATCAAATGGTACCAAAATCATCCAATTCTAATCACTAAATTATGTGATATTATTTATTAAAGGTTGTCTAAAAAATATGGTCCTAATTTGATGTAGTGTTTAATTTGACACCGGTATAACGTTTACGACAAATATCATGAGATGTATCGATCAGAATCACAAGATTTTGGTACCATTTGATTCTTCTCGATGAGATGAATCGAATGGTACCAAAATCTTGCGATTCTAATTGATATATCATATGATATTTATCATAAACGTTTACTTGCATCAAACTAGGTATATCAACCTTGGGCTATTTTGGTCAGATAGAATATCTCGAGAACTATCAATCAGAATCGCATGAGTTTGGTACCATTCGATTTGTCTCGATGAGACGAAGTGAATGGTACCAGAAATATGCGATTCTGATCGATAGTTCTCGAAATATCGTTGTGCGTCAAATTAGACACTGCGCCAAATTAGGCATGCCTCCCTTATGTGCTATATATAGTATATATATATACATATATATGTACATATATTTATGCAAAATTTGTTACAATCAAACCACATTATCAAATTAATGAACATTTTATATAATTTATTGTTCTCAATAGTAAATCTAGAACATAAAAATTTTATAAATGTTCTTATTGAGAACATTTCAAGAGGATAAAATGTTCTCAAATAAGAGAACCTTTTCTAAATATCAATGTTCTTAAAAAAACTCAAATGTTCATTGAGAACCATGAGAACATTGAATTTTAAACACTGGTCGCACCCCCTGCTTCGACCAATCAAATCGCATGATTTTATAGGCAAAAAATTTTATTTTTTAAAAATTTAAAATTTTATTTAATAAAGTGTAAAATATATATAAAGGAGTTACATATGTGCCACCCCGGGTGGTAAATTATTTTTGCCACCCCAGTGATCATCCAATCAAATCTCACTAAAAATACAATTTTTTTATCATTAAAAATACGATTTTAATTATTAAAAATACAATTTTTATTATTAAGAATACAATTTTTTATCATTAAAAATACAATTTTTTTATTTAAAAAAAAACGTAACATAAAAAAAAACTTCGCATAACAAAAAAAAGAAAAAAACTTCGCGTAACAAAAAAACAAAAAAAACTTCGTGTATAAAAAAAAGTTTGACGAACATCGTTGCGTAACAAAGTGACAAAGCCCCCAAATCCACTGCAACAAGGGCGGCGAAAAAAACGGGAAACAGAAGGCAAAAACAACGAAAAATCCTTGGAAGAACCACCGGAAAACGACGAAAGAACCCGCAAAAAGATGACGAAGAACCTACTGGACGAACCCACCGAAAAACGACGAATGAAAAAGAGTTAGTGCTCTACTTACATCAAAAAAAAAAAAGGATACACGTGGGAAAAAAACGCCAAGGACACATCGGGAAGCGAACCGAAGGTCCATTCCAGTGAATCAACCACAAACGCCGAAAGCAACAGGGAAGAAACCTAGAAACCTGAAAGAAAAAGAGTTAGTGCGCTAAACAAAAAAAAAAAAAGGATACACGTGGGAAAAAACGCCAAGAGTACGAACCGAAGGTCCATTCCAAAGATTCACACCACAGACGCCGAAAGCAACGAGGAAGAAACCTAAAAAGAAAAGGAAAAAAGATGTTATTATGGTAATAAAATAAAAAAAGAATATTTATAGAAAAAACCCAAAACACACCGGGAAGCGAAACCGAAGTCCATTCCACCACAAACGCTAAAAGCAACGGGAAAGAAACCTAGAAACCTGAAAAAAAAGAGTTAGTACGCTAATTATTTAAAAAAAAAAGGATACAGGTAGGAAAAAACGCCAAGAGTACACCGGGAACCGAACCGAAGGTCCACTCCAGAGATTCAACCACAAACGCCGAGAGCAACAGGAAAGAAACCTAGAAACCTGAAATAAAAAGAGTTAGTGCGCTAATTTGAACGCAAAAAGAAAGAAAGCACGAACGCAAAAAGAAAAAAAGCACGAACGCAAAAAACAAAGAAGCACGAACGCAAAAGAGCAAGAAAGCACGAACGCAAAAGAGCAAGAAAGCACGAACGCAAAAAAGCAAGGAAGCACGAACGCAAAAAAGCAAGAACGCAAATGGCAAAGTAGCATGAACACGAAAAAGCAAAGAAGCACAAACGCAAAAAAGCAAGAAAGCATAATCGCAAGGAAGCAAGAAAGCACAAACGCAAAGAGGCAAGAAGCACAAACACGAAAAGCAAGGAAGCATAAATGCAAAAAGAAAAGCACGAACGCAAAACACCAACATACCGAAATGGTCGACACCAAATGGACAAACCAACGACGAAAAATAAGAAAAAAATAAAATAACGGTAAAATATTTATATAAACAAAACAATCTAATCTAGAAAAAAAATTTGATTGGCCGATCTGGTAGGGTGGTAAAAAAACGTAGATCCCACCCGGGGTAGCGCATAGAACTTCCATATATAAAATAGCATATTATATAACGTAAAATTTTATTCTGACAACTTTTTCTAAGTCATAAAGATAGGTTGTCTTAGTAAAAAAAAGTTTTATAAGAAAAATCAAAAATTTCCAAAGTTAGCACATATAAAACTTTTTTTTTACTAAAATAATCTACTATTTTAACTTAAAAAAAGTTGTTTATCGTAAAATTTTACATATTATACTTAAACGTAAATTAGTAAAAAAAAAGTTTTATATGTGCTAACGATCAAAATTTTTGATTTTTCTTATAAAACATTATTTTTTACTAAGACAATCTATCTTTATAACTTAGAAAAAGTTGTTCAGAATAAAATTTTACATTAGGCTGCACAAAATTATATACTTGGTTTTCATAACCTGGCCGGGTCGCCAAGGTAGAAATTGTAAATTTTTTTTATTATATCGACCAATAAAAACTATCTATTCAACTAGCACGTGATCATGTGGCAGCTGTGCCACCAAACGTTACCAAAAATTACAAGACTGTTTATAATTGACATATTTATTGCTAATTAAGCTAATGTTTAAAAATCAAATTAGCAGTCATATCCAAATCGACTACAGTATTCAGAGTGCATAAATATATGCATTGACTTTGTTTTAAGATTAGCTTTACATTCATGTATGGCCTCGCTTCATTCAGCAGAATTAAGCTATGTTTTTATCGAATCTGCACTATTTTACAACATTATTTCTTTTAACTAACATTACACCGAGAGATGCTTTTACTAAAAATATATACCTGTAACTTTATCAAATGTTAACTCAAGCGAGAAGTCCCGGTTTTTATCATATAGTTTCAATCAAAATTTATAGTTACATTATAGTATAGTACCGCATATGGTATACGTACTGTCAATTCAAAATTGTGACATTAGAGATTCGAATTTCCTTATTAGTTTTACATTTGTATATAGATTTTTTTATTTAGTATTGACAACTTTCATTTCTATTTATTAAATGCTGCTCAAAATCTACAATAACCAAATATGGGTTTTTTAAATATCTAGGTTGCCCACTATAAATGAAAAATATGCATGCTTTTTAAATTTTCCCTTCTAATGGTACAAACGCTCCACATGTACTAGACCCGGGTCTAATATTAGATTTTAATATTGGTGGGTGTAAGAGACCCGGGTCTTTTATATGGTAGTACTTAATGATTGATTCTTTTTGTAAAAATCTTCATAACGCCATTAACATGTTAGCACGTATACATGTCAAGGGGTACAAATTATAAACATTCTCAGTAGCATGTCAACGTGTTAGGCTTGGTAGTACCATCGTTGAATAACGCGTAGCATGTTAAACAACACGTTAACATGTCAAACAACACGTTAACGTATATTAAATTCAAATATATCTTTAATTTACTTAAAGAAAAATAAAGGAAGTAAGTTAGTGTAGTGCTAAAGAGACCTTTATTCGAGTAAATCAGAAATTTATTTCCTAGTAACTATTAGAGTTAAATTGGATAAACGTACACGCTCTCCCTCCTTAATAGTTACAATACGTACGTACATTGTGAGTGTTAAAATATAATCCTCCGTGTAAATATCCCAACTATACACTCTATAACCAACAAAAACTACTCTAACTCAACATAATAACGTAAGGCTTCGATTGAGGCGTGGATAAACTTGGTCCTAGTAACTAGGGTCGAATAAAGCTCTAAATTATGTTACGAGAGGTCACGGGGTTATACCAATACAAATTTCACCTATTGGGGTATTTGTTTATGAATAATATCAGGGGAATTACTAATGATAACACTTCTACTCTAATTTCGAAGCTTATAACTTAACGATATTGAACTCTATCTGAGCTTCCCCCAAAACTTCGAGCTCACAAGCTACAGAACTTCTTTATTGTGAATACACAAGACATCGTATTTATTCTTTTACATTACTGCTTCTCTTAATTAAACTAATTCAGCTAATTAACAAGGTTGATAAATCGGATAAGTCAAAAAAGTCAAACTAATCTGGCTAATCTGACTTTCCCAACTTTTGAACCGGGTGAGATAATTTCTAGCTGTTAGTCATAGACGATTGCCAGTGATTGCTTACATAAATACATTCACATAATATACGGTACTATAAGGATTTTGATATGTTTTTTTTTCTACTAGCTAATCTGATCTACAAATAATAGCAATCTTGTGATCAAGCAACAAAATAAGTCACTTCATTCCTTCGTTATGACTTCTTTTGAAGATCAGCAATTATCGATTCATCAGGCCAATATGTATAGAATAAAAAAATTAAAAATAATAGATAGGCTGCCAAAAATAAAATTTTTAGAGCACATTTTTAAGGTTAGGGGTTAAAGTTAGATGTTAGTTTTAGAGTAGAGTTTAACAAGTATAAATAGGTTTTAGAGAATTAAATAGAAATCCATATTTCATTTTAATCCGATTTCATTATAATCAGCGACAAAAAATGCTGAAATAAGATAAAAAAGTTTATATTGAGTATCTGGTCCGTAAATAATAAGCTTTAATAAGCTTTTTTTTTAACTTATTTAAAAAAAATTTTATATAAAAAGAAAAGGCCATACGACCGGGTTACTGATTATTATTCCATGATATGAAAACCAAATATATAATTTTATGCGGCTTAGTTATATGATAGCGGCATATTTTTTTATAAGCTATAAAACAAGCATTAAAGAAAAATTTTAGCGATTCTTTTTATTTATTTATTTTAAATAAATAACTGAATAGTAATAATAAAGATAAAACAAGACTAATTTAAAAAAAAAAGTTTTACTATAAAAAAAAAAGCCATGCGGCCGGGTCACTAACACTGTCTTATGATATGAAAACCAAGTATGTAATTTTGTGTAGCCTTATTTAAAAAAAAATTTTTTTTTATAAAAAAAAAAAAGCCGTGCGGCCGGGTCACTGATCATTATCCCATGATATGAAAACCAAGTGTATAATTTTGTGTGGCCTTATATGCTTTGATATCGCTTATTTATTTTTATATTTTACTAGTAAAATTTTTAATTTTTAAAACTTAAAATTTTTTGTTTACAAAATCAAGCGAATTAATTGGTCAGAATTAGGTGTGCAACATGTCACGGGTGTGACAAATTTCTATTTCCAATTAAAAAAATATTATAAAATCAAATTAATTGCTAATTTTAGATAACAAGTTTAACAAATAATTTTTATACTATCTTATATAAGTTTATTCGGTATATAGCTATATTTATTTTACATTCAAACTATAAATGGTGATGAAATTACAGTATTTTGGGTTTTGGAATCTAAAATTAAAATTTTCTTCAAAATTGGTTTTGGTTTATTTTATTTAAATTCTGAAAATTTTTAATGCTTTTTTTGAATAGATAAAATTATAAGAAATATAAATATATAAATTTTATTTGCTCTTTTTTATAAAAAATTTTAATTTTTTTTTGGAAATCCAAAATAGGCTTTTTTCAAAAGTCAATTTTGGTAGCATGTATAATTCAGACTAATTTGAAATCTTTATATTTTTGATTATATCTTTTTTTCTTAACAATAATGCTTATCTATTATCAAAAGTCAAAAAAATTAACAGATAAAAAATTAAAAAATAAAAAATAAGAAAAAGAAAATAAAGAGAAAAAGAAACCTTGTGATCAATAAACTAAGGCTATACAAACTTAATAAGTTGGTTTTCATAATCTGGCCAGATCAAATTTCTGCAAAATTTTAAAAAAAATTTTTAACTATATTTAGAGTAAAAAGTATATTGATTATTTTTTATATGATTTTCATAATACAAGAAAAAAATTATATACTGTATTTACTCGAAATAACGCATATGAGTATTATTTCAAAAATTGCATTTTCTTAAAATAGCATTTTGGTTTCGAAATAATGCCCATGTGCGTTCTAATATAACACACACTTCAAATGCAAAGTTAATAATCTACTAAAATAAAGAATTCAGATAACAAGCAGAAATAAGAATTTTTTTAGAATAAAATCTGACTTAGATCAGAAAGACTATATATAAAATTAAGAAATACAGGTTTTTTATGCAATCATACATATATAATACACAATTTTTTTAGAAATTAGACCTTTACTCCGAAATAACGCCCATGCGCGTACTCGAAATAACACACATCTCCTCGAAATAACATGCAGGTATGTGTTATTTCAAGTAAATACAGTATTACAAAAAATATACTTTTGATAAAAATTTTTAATATCATAATTAACTTGTGCCAAAACTTAGTAGCATGTAATTTAAAACCTCTATTTATAGTAGAAAAATTTCTAAAAGCAATTTTATTTTAAAAAAATATACTTATATATGCAGTAAACCTTTTTTGATTTAATTTGAAATTTTCTGGATTATTCTGAAAGTTCTCTTAAAATTTTTGAATAGTAATTTATTCTATTGGACTTCTAGAATAAATAGCTTACCCAATCATATTTCTATATTTATAAAAAAACCAACTGAACTTTGCTATGGTATAAAAGCCCATATAGCATATATGGGCTGCCATCAATAGAAATAAGGCAGATTAACATTTTAAAAAAAATTAATACCTTAACTTTCACAGTGCATATCTCTATGAATATTGAGGCCATCTTGATAATTTAATATTCAAAAGAAAGCCTATGATCTAAGCTTTCTTTTGAATATTAAACCATCAAGATAGCCTCAAAATCCATAGAGATATGTGCTGTGAAAGTTAAGGTATTAATTTTTTTTAAAATGTTAATCTGCTTTATTTCTATTGACGGCAGCCCATATATATATTTATAAATAAAAAAGGTATATAATAAGAGGTACCAAGAAATACAATATTTTGACCCATTTTAAGAATTTTACTGGTATACATAAAATCTAAATGCTTTGATAAGATAATTGTTTTCCTTCTGTTTTTAAAGTTTCTATAAGTATTTCAAGTATTTGGTAGTTTTTATAGATTAGAATCTATATATTGTCTTGCAAAGTTAATATAACAATTGTGTGTTTTTAAAGTTACTTTAGATCATAACCATATAAATATGGAATTTGGAGTTGAAAGAATGAGCATAAGGCATTCGTTTACTATCAAAAATCTTCAGAAAATGGGACTTATTATACATCATTCATGCTTTGAAATAAAGGTATTTATTATTAAAATTAGCAGTGATAGAACACATTAGTAGAACAAAAAAAGTTAGATATTGTTACCATTAGGGAATTGGTATTAAAAAGGATAAACAAAAAGCATTTATTTATTATTAAGCATCAGTAGAAATAGAAGATGTAAATAGAGCATATAGTGTTAAACATTATTATTACTAAGAGTAATATGCATTGTTATAATATTAAATATAAGCTTATAATATAAATTTCTATTTTTTTTAATAAATAAAATAAGAAAAAAATAAATTTTAGAAATTATATGAAAAAGAAATAACATCACTTACACTTTGTATAGTGTAAATTCAAAACTGCCATTTAATATAAATGCGAAATAAGAGTGCTTGTTGCTGTTGCTATAAAAAAAATAATGAATTTATTCTTAGAAATTATTAGTTTATTTTTAAAAAAAGATTATTTTTCATACTAAAAATTAGATATTCCAAAAATTTTATTTGTTAAAGTGTTAAACAAACTTTTATATATGATTTTTATTTTTATCAAAATCATTACTATAATATTTAAAAGTCTCATATTTAAAAAATGATAAGGCATAATGATAAAAAAAATTTATATTCATGTTTAATAATAGTAATTTGCATCATAATAATTAGAATAAAATATTAAATATTAAAAATTTAGCTACATATAAATAAATTAAAGCACATATTTTGCTTTTAACTAAAACTAATCTTATTTTTAATAACTTGGTTTTCAACTACAAACCATACGATCTTATTTTTTTGCCCTAAATTTCTAACCAAATACCCATTTCTAACAATCTGATTGCATTTTAGTTAAACCCTATTTATAGCTAAAATCTATTTCTACCTGCCCAGCCTATTTTAGTTCTAGTCTTAAACCTGATTTTTAATTAAAACTCATTTCTAACTCTAAATAAAGATTTTTTAATTAATAGTTAAAAGCAATGAAGAAATTTACTAATTAAAAACACAAACACTTATCTACTATTCTGTAATACTCTTTGAATTATTTTATTTACTGTAGGGCTAAAATTCAAAAACTCTGGTATATTGTTTCTGTACCTGCTGGCATTTTCTTCTTTCTGATGTAAAAGCAGTCCATATGATGTTTGTACAAAGTACATTTTTTAATCCTTTCTTCTTTCTGATTCAAGATTTAATGTTAACAAAAATTTCCATAAAACAACAACACAAAACCACTCAAAATAACAAAATCCATATTATAGTAACACTGGAAGCAACAATACCTTAGCAACATGGAACTGCACAAATGATGAAATCTGCATTTACATTTAAACAGTGATATCAAAAACTATGATACCAAAAGCAATGAGTTTGCAACAAAGCTCCAATAACATGCCGATACAAAACGACACCAAAACCAGCAACACCAGCAACAATTAGTATGTACCTAGAATAAAAAAAGTATTTATTAATTCAAAAAAGAATAAGTAAAAAAAAAAAAAAAAAAGATAGAAATTATAGAAAATTCTAGATCTTCGATATTCTACGATTTACCACATGCATTACACAAAAAAAATTACCATATTTCTATATACGAAAATGATCATCATACCTTATCCGGGTGGTTTTTATCTACAGAAAAATTTTGTTTACTACATATAAAATTTTTTGAAAATAAAATTAAAAGTCAGGTTGCCATGTCATTTTTCAAATTTTATGTTATGAGAACTAAAAAATTAACTTTGTATGGCCTAAACTTTATGCTTTTAAATTAATTAATATGAGTAACATGATCAATGAACACTCCGGATAATATCGCTATCAGGTAGAGATGTGATCCGTTATCCGTTTCCATCCGTTTTCATATTAAAATCCGCGGATATCCGTGGATTTTAATATAAAAACGGATGAAAACGGATAACGGATCACATCTCTACTATCAGGTAAGATGTAGGCAATATTGATCTGCATCATTTCTAAATGGCGCTGATCAATATCACCCTGATAACTACTAAGTATATATTCATTGAATTCGAATATTCAATTTAGTGAAACAATTATACATTCGAATATTCGAATATATCATACCTATTTGTATCTATGGGCGCAAGCACAACACAAGGCTGGCATGGACATTTACAGATCTCTAGTTTTTAGATTTCATGATCATCCAAATTTCAGCATCATCGAATATTCACCAAAGTTAATCGGTGAATAAACGGATAGTGAATACCTGAATATATACATGTATTATTCATCGGGAACCCATATATTGTAATAAATCCAAAATATAAATAAATAAACAAAAGTAAACGTGATTATTCATACGAAATTGAACCACTAAAGTCAGTTCTACTGACATGTATATAAAATAATGAAAACATAGTATAAAGATAAAAAAAAAACTATTGTTCTTCAGATTTATAAAAAATGAATATCCGTTGGTTGGTTATTCAGGTCACACCATGTGGAGGTTAATACTCGAGTGACCCGTGCTGCACGGGCCGGGCCGAAATTTAAAAATTCGGACCTGGTGTGCCAAAAACGCGGGCCGGCAAAAGTCCAAATTTTTAAATTGAGATGTAGAAAGAAGGTTATAAGAACCTATAATCTGATCCTCCTGTCGTTAGGAGAAAACAAAAGGATTTAAACCATAATTTGTTTATATTCTGCAAGAGGATCAGAGTATCTACCGTTTCGGTGAAAGGATTCATAGGTGATGAATACAACAACAATAACGACACCATAGGGATGTTAATCAGTCCTTTGGGATCGAATCCTAACCGATCCTCACAAGGATCTGACAGGATCGGTAAGGACTCGGTCCTTAAATCACATGAAAAACACAATACATTTTATAGGACTTAGATCCTGAATTGAATTTTTTATAGCAATATAGGATCTGATACAGGATCTAAGTCCTATAAAATGTATTGTATTTTAATGTGATTTAAGGACCGAATCCAGGATCATATTTTTTTTTAAATACTAGGATCGGACCGGACTGGACTCGCCATTTACGACACCATATTGTCGGCGTATCCGCGAGTCACCTTACAAAGAGCATCGATTATCACAGATATCGAGTGATTCCTTATTCCTTATCTTAAAAGTTATTTCAAAGTGCCCGATGCCAGAGTGTATTCCTATTCACCAACTTCCTAGCCTTCACGCTTTCTGATACAGAATGGATGCAGAAAAGGACGTTCACCATTACATGACAGTGGCCATGACGCGCTTTCAATTTTACCAGGTTTATTACACCGATGTGGCAGTGCAACTTCGTAATACACTATAGCTTAACAAAACTCGATGAGAAAACTCACCCTAGATGCATGTATTCTCTATATATCAGCGCATCTACTTTCCTGCTTTATCAGTTTTTGGATGGTCTCTATTTCGAACTGTGCAACGGAAAAAATCTAAGACATCTTAATAAATAAACTTTTTTTATATGACAAAGATTCTTATCAGAAAAATGTGTTTAAATTACATTTTTAGAAAACTATCTTCACCTTAAATAGAAAACAAGAATTTGATGATTAACCGCGGGGCGTTTTAAAATAAAATCACATGAGAATATTTTCAGTAAATAAATCGTGAAACTGAAATGTTTCGTCGAAAATCAAAAATAATAATGGAATACAAAAATGTTACTGAAAGTAAAAATACTACAACTGTTTTCATAGCCAAAAAAAAGAGTTGATTAAATTCGACAAGTGATTGGACGAGTGGGTGGGTAATCCGGATTGAAGTGAAGTCAACCTGTTTTTTAGTTAACCGTTAACGTTAACACTACGCAAATAGACAAAAAATGAGAGTAATTTCGCAGGAAAAGAAGTTTAATAAAAATTAAACCCATAGGTGGTTAGCTTAGCATTAGGATTAAGATGCGTAGATGCGTATATAATCAATTTTTTTATAGCGAATTCTGACTGTTTTTGAACCAATGCATCTATACAAATAAAAATATAATTTTTGACCATTGATATGTTCTATGACACTGTAACATTATAGGGCATGTCAAAAAGATTCAAAAATTATATTTTATCTGCGTAAACATATATGTTGAAATCAAAATTTTTATTGGTTCTAAATTGATACGTACAGTACAAATAATTTAGGCAAAAGAAAATTCAATGAATTCTAAATAAGCTTTGGTGATAAGAGAATTCAATAAACTTTGATGATAAGAGAATTAAACGAATTATAACTGAAGTTATAGTTTTTCAGTAATTCTTAACTGATCCAAAAAATATCTTTTTTTTTTAAATCAAAATAGTGGTTGGACTCGTCAATTCGTTGCTCGAATAACTCAAATTTTTTCCATGTAATAAAAATATATTACATATATTAACAAGATTTGGAAATAAACTTTCCTTTGCCTATCAGAATATGAAATATACTTGTCTTTATAAATAGTACTGTATTTTAACTTTTTAAAACTCATAATCCGAGTAAAATTCGAATGAATTAACTCGATCAAAATGATTCAGTAAAACTTGAACAAATTACGATCAAATGATACGGGTACTCTTTGAGTTTAATTCGTGAACCACGAGTCCAGCCACTAAATCAAATAAATCCAGAAATAAACTTAAGTCAGATGCTTTTGAAATTATAAAAACATAAGCAATTTCTCAAATTAGTCAAAGTTACAAATGTGTGAAAGCATCATATGAACAACTTTTATTAGTTTAATCGATTAGTTAGTTGATCTTGTTATAGTCGACCAAACTAATCGCTTACGTTTTTGGCTTCGATTTTGTAACACTAAATTGACTTACATGACAAACTCTATTGCTCCTCCTTATGGAACCTCCAAATTAAGTAACCTGCATTTACTCCTGCTTCAATATGTAATGAAAATCTAAAACCAAATTAGAACTTTACATGCATGCACTTGCCCTGACATGCTTACAAATATTAGATATTCATGTACAGTCATAAAAAAATTCATTATAATTTAATTAGTACAAGAAATTCTAAATACAAGCAATGAACAAATATAAAATCATGAAAAACATTATAAATAAAATTATTGAAGATTTATTTAATCATCATCTAATCCTAAGAAACCACAGCACCACCAATTACGCACCAAAGTAACAACAGGCAAACAATAAGAAAATAATAAATTTCCACCAAAGGCACCATTCATTCGTAAATAATCATTCTCACTCTTTTTTCTTACATTATTCAACAACACTTCATCAAGAATACTGTCGTTTTCATTTTCATCATCAACATCATCGATATCATGTTCACCATTCAATAATTCTGATGTAGTAGCATTCAAATTTCTATTTCGAGCTAAAAAAGGAAGATTCCATTGATTTGACATTGAATTATTATTTTTAGAAGTAATACTTGAAGATTTCCACAACAACCATAATCCTTCATCTGATTCTTGTGGATTATGTGTCTCGTCATCCTCGTTTTCAAAATTTATATCGGATGATAATTCTCTCTCAGGAAGATAACCCAAAGTTGATAACGGTGTTCCTTTAATTGGGATAATGAAAATATTTTAAAATAATAGTAGGTATCATTTTTTTTTTTTTTATCAATTAGTTTATAATAATAGTAGATATCATTATTTACGAATTAAAAATTTATTAAATTTAAAAATAACCTTCAAATCCTACAGATTTGTTAACATGTTTATTGCCTTGAGATGCGATTTCGGCTAATTTTGACTCTACATATCATGTCGATAAAAAATATCTGTGAAATAAATTTTATTAAAAAACTATGGTATGATAAATAATAAACATTACCTAATAATCCAATATGTCTTTCAAAATCAGTTTGTAACCCCCATGATATTCTGCTACTTTTTCGGGAATGTCTGGACACAGTATTCATAGATGGAATTGGAGGCGGTGGTGTTATCACAAAGCTGCTATGTTCTTGTTGTGGTTGTTCATGTTTTTGCGGATTCCATATAATATCATTCTAAATCGTATTAAAATAAATTGAATGAATATAAATAATAACTAACTAAAAGATCAGCTAATTTAAAAAACTAACATCACGAGTTTCTTCGTTAGCATCAGATGCCTTTTGCCAAAATACGTCTTCAGATTGATCAGGAAATACTTTTTTACCGATTATTTTCGTGGGATTAGTTAAATTAGATACTTCAGTTGACATTGCAAAAGACAAAATGCACAAGATTTGCGTAGACTCTAAATATATATACAGATCCTGGGTAGTACAACAATTTAGAAACCTAATTCTGAAATAAATTTACGTGATCATGTTACACAACTAATCATATATAAAAAATAATTTTTTTTTTTTTTTCAATGCCTAAAAGATGGACGTTTCAGCACAACTTGAAGCTCAAAAATCTAAATAGTGAGTTTCATCCTTATCACCAATTTCCATGTGAATATTTCTAAATTCTGTTTCTTTAATCAGCAAATCAATAAATGTTGAAAAACAAGTCCCATTACAATTCGATCTCGGTTTATTAGCAAGTTATGATACAAATGCTTTGGAGGAAAATAAATTAAAGTAATTTAGGCAATTTTTTATGATATTTTTATCTTCTCAGTTCTGAAAATTTAAATAAAATATATGCTTATATTTAGAACTGAAACTGATAATTATTTAAAAGCTTATACCCGTGACGGCACTCAACTTTTAATCAACGAAATATTCCAACTTCCTCTAACTTCGGTACAGGACGTTGGTGTGGTTGTCGAGCTACCAAAAATTGTAACTGCCATCCCACGAGAAAAACCGGTACGCTAGAATTTAACATTCATTGTCATTATTTTTCTACCTTTGAACTCAATTTGTTCTTTTTTTGTTCAAAAAAATCAAAAAATAGTTGCCAAAACCAAAACCACCAACACGATGGGAACGATTTGCAAAAGTTAAAGGAATTAAAAAGAATAAAAAGAGTAAATTAATTTATGATGAAGAGAAAGGAGAATGGGTTCCTCGGTGGGGATATAAGGGCGCAAATGATGATGGCTCCAACGAATGGTTGGTGCCCGTACCCGATAATGCAGGTTAGTTATTTCTAATGATTGCAATCTTCTATTTTTTTTACTTTATTTACATTTTTTATTTTTATTTACACATTTTTTTTTTTTTTTTATAAAAAACAGATCCATTTGAAGACCAATTCACGAAATTACGTCAAGCTAAAAAAGAGCGAATTTCAAAGAATGAAGCGCGCCGTCGAAGAAACATAGAAGAGGCAGAAACTGGTGAGACCCAAAAATTAGAAAATAAAAGCAAAGCGGGTGCAAGGGCTTTGAAAAAAACAGAATTGCATCAGCAAATTTCCGTGGCAAAAACATCAACTGCTAGTCTTGGGAAGTTTGATAAACCTATTAAAGGTGAACCATCAAATACGAAAGGCGTTAAAAGAAAGGTAGAATCAACAAAGAACGCTTTAATTATTGAAGTTTATGCCGTTTTTCACGAAATAACGCTATTTAGAAAATCATGTCTCCTAAAATAGTATATGATTTCCAAATAACGCTCATGTGCATCCCAAAATGACGCACACCTCAACAAATAATTTGATATGGGTGACGCCAAGGGAAAATGGGACATTGGTTTATCATTGATTATTTAATAAATGATAAACCAATGTTCCATTTTCCCTTGGCGTCACTCATATAGCAAGCAGGTTTAAGAAAATTTTTCTTTGCCTCAAAATAACTCCCCATGCGTGTATTCTAAATAACGCGCATATACTCAAATTATTGCATAGGTGGACATTGTTTCGCGAAAATACGGTAAATAAATTTTGACTGATATGATTCACACGGTAATCTATTTAGTTTGAACCAAACATTGGAGACATACAAAAAGAAAAGGAAGCTAGGTTAAATATACTTAATAAAATTATTGACAAAAAAGGCGAAATTTTAAACGTTAGAAAGGTAAGCCAATATATTACTTTTTTCTGTATTATGCTCTTTACTCAAACCTACCTATTTATAGGCAATTGCGAAAAATCACCAAGAAAATTAATAAAAAAGATGGCATACCGAATAATTATGATGAGATTAATGCAATTATTTAATTACAATTAATTGGTTTCTGATATAGCCACATAAAATCAATTAATTATCAAATTAATTAGAATATATACAGTATCATATGCTTTTATATATATCAAATTTTGTCTGATTGCTGCTGCACTAACAACGGCATTTCCCCCATGAAAATGTCTCTTTCCAAAGATATGCACATCTAATATAGATGCAGACTTATTAACTTCATTAGTTACAGCTCAATTGCACTTTATTTTATAAACCGATTTGACATACTTTTATATAAGTCTGTATCTATAATGTTGTTAGTCGAAATACTCATATCGGCGGATTTACACAATTGGACCTTTTTTCAAGACCCCGATTTTCATATAATTTTGCAAATCAAACCACCTTATCTCTAAGATCTAATGGGTTGGCGCTAGGGTTCTCGGCATGAGGGTCCTTGGCATGCCATGCCTATGGCATGCCATTGAGTCTAAAGGCATGCCATTAATTATAATAATATAAATATATAAAGATGCAATTTATATTTTTGAACTTCAAAAAAAATTTTTTATCCAATTAAATTGAACAAGTAAATCATGTATTTATGGCATGCCCTGGCATGCATTTGGCATGAAATTTAGAATTTGGCATGTCATCTGGCATGCCAAATTTTTTTATTATGCCAAGAACCCTAGTTGGCGCTTATATCTATATTGGTCAGTTATTCGTTGATCATCTGATCATCATCTGACCAATGAATTTTTGTAAACAATCGAATTTTTGGGACCATTTTTAGGGCCCAATTTCAATTCCGTAAATCCGCCGATATGTTAATTTAGTCAACCATTTAGGCAATTAGGTGTCTAAATATATTTCGACATGACATTATTTTTTTTTGAAATTTCAAAAGTCTAAATTTGAATAAATGTCTAAATAGTTGACTAAATTAATACTATGCGACTAAATGTCTAAATAGTTGACTAAATAAAATACTATATGACTAAATGTCTAAATTAAATATAAACAATAAAATTATTATATATATATGTTAGGGTTGGCACGGTAAAAAATTTGGGCATAGGCTTTAATTCTGATTGGTCAATTACTAAATTATTATCACATATTGTACTATATATATTATTTGATTTTTAAATAAATAAATTCTGAAACTACTTTTATTCTATCTACAGTAAAAATAATTTAGAAAATAGAGAAATAAATTAAAAATTAGTGATAGAATAGTGATGAAGTACACTTTTTGTCTTATAGATTAAATATTCCATATAATTAAAATTATTTAACAAAGTTTTAAAAGCTACAATATATTAGATATAGAGTATATATAAAATATTCTATATTCTATACCTTTTATACTCCATATACATATACACAGTGTTGTCACTTGGACGTTTTTTGGACATTTTGGACATTTTTTCAAATTAAAATTACTTAATTCACAATCCACATAAGAATGATAGGATTTTATAAATTACGATAGTATAATTTACTATGTTTTTTATATATGAATGAAATCTTTTTTTCCTCTACACTTATAAAAATTCTATATAGTTACAAAAAATAAAATATCAATATCTTTTTATCTACCAAACCAATTTCAAAAATTTTTTTACATTATATATAAAAAAGTATTCTCTACATTTTTCAATTAGAAGATCTAGTATATTAGCATAATAAAAAAAAAAGTTAGCTATGGAGGAAAAAAAGATTTCATAATTATAATAAATTTAATAGTAATTTGCGCCTATGAAATACTATCCTTCTTATGTGAATCAGCAATTAAAATTTTATTAAGATAATCTATTTTAATTTTTTCGCCAATGAGTCCAGCATCTAAAAAAATAATTTTTTTAAATTACTTTATTGATTAGTTAAACATGGGACATAGGCTTGGACGATTTTGGACAATCTTGGACGTTGGACAAAAAACATAGTATGGACATGTCCAAGTGACAACACTGCATATACATATTACTTTATTGATAGTTAACAATTATTTATTTATGTTATTCATTATTTGTTATTAAACATGAATTGATTGATAAATAAATTTAGCTTTCTTTTAACTAGGTACATATTAATAATAGTTATTAGAATTAATAAAATTTGGTTTTGAATTTATTTCTATTAGCCAACCTTATTTTGTATTACCAACAATAGATAGCAAATCAATGCACACTAATTCACGTGATTCAGATTTATAATCACATAATAAGGGCATGCCTCTTGGCTCAAAGGCATGCCCTGGGACACTATGCCCCAACTCTAATATATATGTATGTAACATTAGTATTGTTGTCAATAATTAATGATTGTTATAGTAAATAAAATGGTATAAGCCTCTAATGTTAAGCTTGTCAACAAAATGACAAAGTAGTTATTATTGCAAGATCACAAATTATGTTGATTTTTGTTTTTTATGGTTAGTTTAGTGCTTTGGTTGAGGCTTCTTGATTAGGGTGAGATTTAGCAAAATTAGGTTTCTATGAATATATATTGGTAAATAAAATATATTAAAGTAGTTTTGGGTATGAATAGAAGACTGTGAATATGTAAGTGTTAAAGATGAGTTATAAGGATTTTTTGTTTAAAATAGAGTAAATTATTTATTACTTACCTTGGTAAAGGATGGCTCTATCTTTTGCCTAGAAATGGGCTTAGTTGGTTACATTCAGTTATCAGTCAGTTATGATTGGTTAACCATTTATGACTAGTTGACTATGGTCATTTATATAGTTAATAACTAGTTATAGTTAATAAATTATTTATCCAATTATCCAATAAAATATCTAAATAAGTGACAAGTAGGGATGGTACACTGCACAGACTGCCAAAAAAAAACAAACATAGTGATTTGTATCACATGATCAATAAAACTATCATTTATATTTCTGGTCAAATTTGCAGATTATTTAACCATATTTAAAATTTTAGATCTGGCCAAATGTTTTGCAAATTTGACCAGAACTATTAACGATTTGTTTTGACCAGGTATATCGACTAATTTAGCTACCTTATTTGTAATATTCTGTTACTTAAAAAAACTAGTGTTTTTCACGAGCCAGATCAGGCTAGGTTTTAGCAAAAATCTGAATTAGTGATACAAATCAAAAATTGAATTAATCGATTAGTTGTAAAGTTGACAACTAATCGATTCTGTTTTTGTAGACCAACTTAATCGATTAATCGATTAGTCGATTAAGGGTGCTGACATTTATTAGGTAATATTTTAGAGGGTGGGTGTCAAGAAAAATTTTATCTTAGTTAAATTTGATTGGCTAAAATTCTATTTATAGATCTTACCTGAGGAAGGGGGTAAGCCTCTATAGTAAATAGATACTAGGTAATAAATATCAGCGCCCTAATCGATTAATCGATTAGTTGATTACAATTAATCAATTAGTTGATTACAATTAATTGATTAGTCGACTACGATTAATTGATTAGTTAATTCGATTAATTTGATTAGGATGGTGACAAATATGTAATATTTTAGAGGGAGAGGGGTTTCTGAAATCTTATATTAAATATAGAAGTTCATAATAGCCAATCAAATTTCTTTTATATAGGGGAGGAGGTAGAGAGTATAGTAAAATTATATTACATAATATATGTCACCACCCTTATACAAATACCTTAGTATGGAATATCACTATGTACAGTCACACCCCCTAAGTGCATGCCCCTAAGTGCAAACCCTCCCTATATGCAAACCATAGCTCAGTTCCGAGCTCGGGACTTAGTTATTTTCGATATTCTACATATGCACAAAATTCTGGAGTACCAAACATAATATGTATTCACCGTAAATGCATGCACATGACTAATCTTAAAAACTGACCAATTATAACACATATCATGGCTTACTTGAAATTCCCATGATTATTATCCATGATTAATTTTTCTTATGTTAAAATAAGAAAATTATATATAGTATTTAGATTAAAATTTAAGCAATAGTTTTAAATTATTTGCATTGTATTCTTATTAATTTAGTACATAAATATAAAGATCATTTAACGTATTAAATTAAGTAATTAAAATAAGCTATTCAAGTTCATGTTTATTTACGATTTGATTATTTAATTTCTTTTATTCACATTAATTAGTGTGTGAGTATAAAGATCATTTACGTATTAAACTAAGTAATTAAAATAGGCTATTCAAGTTCATGTTTATTTACTGTTTAATTTCTTTTTATTTGCATTAATTTAGAAAGTAAGTACAGTATAAAGATCATTTACGTATTAAACTAAGTAATTAAAATTCAAGTTCATGTTTATTTACTATTTAATTTCTTTTTATTTGCATTAATTTAGTTGGTGAGTATAAAGATCATTTATGTATTAAACTAAGTAATTAAAATTCAAGTTCATGTTTATTTACTATTAATTTCTTTTTATTCGCATTAATTTAGTCTGTGATTATGGGAGCATCCATAAATAACGTTATGTACCCCTCATAGTAGTTATAAAAAAATTTTTCAAAATCCATATATTTATATACAAAAACTTGAAATATTGTGACATAGTGATCCGATTTGGATTATTTAGGTACCATTTGATTCGTCTTAGTGAGACGAATCCAATGATACCAAAATCATTTCATTTGGAACACTGGATCAATAGTTATTCACAAAAAACTATTGATTTTATAGTTATTTTATAAGAAAACATAAAAACATAATAACTAATAGTATTTGGCCAATAACTTTTGATCCAGTGATCCAAATGAAATGAAATTGGTACCATTCGACTCCTCTCACCGAGACGAATCGAATGGTACCAAAATCATTAAATTTGGACCACTGAATCAGTTTTTAGACGATTTTTTCTAAAAAAATTGCGTTATATTTTTATGACCCCCCTACTTAAGAGGAAATCGTTATATTTTGTTAGACCCCCTCCCCCTCTTGTATAACGTTATTTCTGGATTCCCCCTATAAAGATTATTTACGTATTAATCTAAGTAATTAAAATAAGCTATTCAAGATTAATTTTATAAATTCATATTCTCTAAATGCACATTTATATCCAATTTCTAAGGCATGCATTTAAAGAGGGTAATTCTATAAATGCATACCCTCTCTAAGTGCATAATTATGTCTGGTCCCAAGAGCATGCACTTAGGGGGTGCGACTGTAGTATGCCATGAGTGCATATTGTTATGCAGACACAAACATAGACATGGACTAGACTGGACTCCATAATAATTTTATTGGCTAAATATGATCAGACGCTACTAATCTTTTTTTTCTTTTTAGCTAACTTTTTATCCTCTTTACCAGTATATTCTTTTAATGTTTAAGCATTGTCATTGAAGCTATCGCTAGTGCCATCACAAAAGTTGTTGAAACTTCATTAATCTGCTAGTAGCTATGATTTTGCAGTGGCTCATGTCATTGGTAGTTGTGATTTCACTATGTTTTTTAGTGTCATTGATGGTTGTTGTGTTGGTGGTTATGATTTCGTCATGGTTTTTAGTATCATTAGTAGTGCCGTTGATATATATATGTATATATATACATATATATATCTTTATCAAGTACTAATCTAATTTTTTTTTCTTTCTTTCCAGTGTCATCATTTGTTGGTATTGGTGTTGTCGTTTATTGGTGCCACCGATTAGTAGTGTCTTCTAAGTCGCTATAATTATCTCAAATTACCTCAATGCTTTTGCTTGGAGTTGTTGTATGCTAGTGCATTTTTTTTCGCTCTAACTATCTATCGTTTGTTGTTGTCGACATATGTTGGTAATGTTTTCTTTGGTGCTACTGTTTCATTTTGTTATCACTACCTTTGTGATGCTTTTTGGTACTGCAATGGTATAGTTTATAAAAGTTTGTTTGCTGATTAACCGTGAGTTTATTTAAACAGCTAGTTAGTACTTTGGTTTACCTTTTGTTTTGTTAATAGGCAGTGGTTGGGTTTTTTTGTAACACTATGATAGTTTAAAATTATTAGGGTTAGGTTGTGGGTTTCTTTGTAACGCAATGATAGTTTAGAATTATTAGGGTTAGGTTTGTGAGTTTTTTGTAACATGACAATTATTAGAGTTAGCATTATAGTAAATTGGAGTAGAATACGTGGTTAAATTAGAATAAGGTTTATTAATTGCACAATAATATTTGTTGCATGATATAATCAAATTAATAAAATAAACTATATTCTATAATTCTAATAAATTTTATATTAACTTAATACTTTCCTTAATAATTACCGAATCCCTTATAAAACATCCATTCTGCTATGCCCAAAAGCTCACTTAATATTGCTCTCCTAATTTTGGACATAACAATTGTAAAAACTTACATTTAAAAATTGTACCTATTGAGAAAATCTCTATCCTGCTACTATTAAATATCCAGATATTCAGATAAAGTACTCTAAACTGTATAAAATTTAATTAGTTGATAATCGAATGGTCAACTAATTGATTAATCGATTGGTTGATTAATTGATTAATTAACTAATTGATTAATTGACTAATTGATTAATTAATTAATCAATTAATCGATTAATTGACTAATCGATTGGTCAACTAATCAATTAGTTGAATAAAAATCAATTATTCAATTAATCAGATAAGATGATCCACTAACTAATTGATTGGAGAATTTTTATCAATTTGTATTACTAACCTGAATTCGAACCAGAAAACCAGTTTGGGTCCAAGTGTAAACCTGTACCTGAATATTTGATGCCTGACCCAAACTGGAACTGGTATAAGTATACCTAGCTTATGTGAAAATAAAGCATTTTTAAAAAAAATTTACTAAGCAAAAATGCATTTAATTTTATTATGAATTGCAAAATTTTATTTTATCTAATAGGTTGCAAATTTTTTAATTCTAGTATTTTGAATTTTTTATCTAGTTTTAAAAGAAATCTATTTTATTTTATATTTAGCTGTTTAGTTTATAGCAAGTTTCATTATAAATGCCATTATATGGAATTATACTTGAGCTTAACATAATATAATGTCTTTATTTTTTTTCTATTAATTAATATTCTTTCGAAAACTAGAAGACCAAAAAGTTTTAGTATAATCAAAAAAAAAATTACTTTGGCTTTTATAAAAATCAATATTAAGTATGCCAATAAAAAAAAACAGCTAAGTAGTATGGTGGATATTCGATTTGATTGGCTTGAAATTACTAGATTACATAGTATAAAAAAATTTTTAAAGTAACCCTTACTATGAAAACCATATCATCAATTGACAACTTGTAGTTTTACATATTAAAATTTTTTTAAACCATATAATAGTGTTTTTTAACTCTTCATATATCTTCTATAAAAAAAAGATCAGTATAGATCAAATATGGTAGTATGGTATGTAATGAATGAGTTAATTAGCTATTAATCATTATTGACTATTATATAAACTTATTTATTCTAGCAAAAAAATACAATAGCCTGAAGTTCTAGTACCGCAAGCATGAATTACGAAGATTTAATAGGTATAGCCTTTTAGCTTTAAAACTATTCTTTGAGTTTTTATACATTTAGCACAACGTTATATTAGGGAATGAATAGTACAATTCTCTTAATAAAAAGTGTTGGTGTGACTGCCTAAGTTTTAAAAAAATATATATATATTATTAGCTATAGTTACGGCATATAATGTAATCGGCTCATATCTCTAAATTGGCTCCATATAACACAAGCCTCAGTTAAGCTAATCCGCCTACAACTTTGCAGAGCCGTTTTGCATCACTATTCATATGGCTCCTATTTATCAGGTCACCGCTACCCGATTAATTTTCTGTAAATCAATTAGAAAATCACATACAGCTCACTCTCGTTATAATGAAGTCCTCACTATAGCTTATATTGAGAGAATACTATATGAACTTCACCACATCAGTTGAAGTTTATAATTTTGGAATTCAAAATTCTTTACTGTATCGAATCTTCAATGAGCTATATTTATAATGACTTAAATTTCTTAACAAAATGGATTGCAAAAACTTTAAATCCAAGTACTATTAGAAAAAGAATTTTTTATAATATATAGTAGTGCGCCTCAAATGGGTTTTTTTAATATAAATACGACTGTTGTTCGTAGCGAAGTGAAAATGGAGCGCTTGGGATCAAGATCAAGAATAGAGATCAATCGCCTACTATACAAAACGCTTTCAAATTCGTAATACCATCACTTCCTTTTATATGCATTTTTTCGCTAAAAACGGACAGCGATTCTTGCCAAGAAAGACTATCTTGTTTCGAATATTCAAAACCGTAACACAAATATGAAAGCGCCTTGAGAGAGGTAAAGAGAGGTAATGAGAGGTAAAGAGAGGTAATGAGAGGTAATGGAGAGGTAAAATTCTGAGTTCATATATTCATCGCATTTGGTTAGTAGGTTGCCGAGAATATTCATTAAAAATTTGGCCGTAGTTTTTTCTTATAGATGCTTAAACTATGAACGAAGATTACTCAACACTTATCTACCAAATTCTATCAAAAATTTTTTTATTTTTTAATTATATAATTCTATAGAATTAAAATAAAAATTTGATAGAATTTAATCAGATAAATGTTAAGTAATCTTCGTTCAAAGTTTTACATCTATAAAAAACAAATTTTTTGATTTTTAATGAACATTTTTCGACAACTATCCTAATTCGCCTAATTCTCGAATTTGATTAGTCAGAGTTATCGAAAAATCTTCACATAAAGTCTTCAAAAAATTTTTTAAAAAAAGAAAAGTTGCAATAAATTTTTTTTCAAATTTTTAATACAATTTCTCGACAGTCAATTAACCAAACTCAATGAAAAATTTTTTTATTTTAATTCTGAGTTCATAGAATTAAAATCATGAATTTGGCTGGTTGATTGAAATCTCCACTTAAAATTTAAATAAAAGAAAAATCTACCCGGTTTTAGCTTTTTTTCCACCTTTTTTTAAACTTTTGCCAAAATTTTTCGATGGCCATTAAGCCAAATTCAGTAAATCATTTCTTGAATTCAAACGAGAAACATTCGCTAAAGTTTTAAATTTCGTTTAGAATGATATGTCCCGTGATTACCCGATGATCATCGATCATCGTGCTTTTACAATGTTATTAACCAATTAAAATTAATTATATAAAATTAGCCAATCATATTTGATTATGTAATCCTAAAATTTGGCGCTTTTAATGTTTTTTATTTTTTGTTTTCCGGTGCTATACATATGTAGAAGAAAATTTAATTGCAATTAATTTTTCAATACCTTGTAACAAAATATTACTAAGTGATTTGGAGAGTTTTTATTAAATATGTGCATATCAAGCGTATCACTAACAATTACGTTTATATCAATGACATAAATCACGATTGCATTGTAACATCCTCAGTTTCTTCATCTTTCGCTATCGGTTCAGATTCAGGTTCAGCAGTATCTATTTCCATAGTAGTAGTCGTTTCATTTGCCCCTGTGACAGTTTCGTTAGCATTATTAGTATTTGGTATTGGTGGAGTACCAGGTGCTGACGTTACATCCTCTTGTGCAACATCGGAAGGTGGCGCAGGAGGTCGAGAAGAATTTGGCGAAGGGGTCATTATCGAGGGTCTATCTGCTGGTGGAACGCTAGTGCTTACTGTAGTGTTGAGTACATCGTCAAATATTTGATTGGTCCTTGAAGGTTTGTTGCGTCCTTGATCTCTAACTCCGATACTTGTCTTACCAGAACGCGAGGATGACCCACGACTTTCACTTTCATTATGTAAAGCTGTTTTGTTGTTTGCACGAGCCTTGCGTGCTGAAGATTCCCCCGTCTTTCCATTAGTATAATAGCTCCTCTCATGTCGCCTTCCGCCTTCATCCTCAGAATCGGAAAATTCATTTTCTGGAACAACGCGTGCATTCAGTTGTCGTTCTAAATGATGCATAAAATAAAATTAGCAAGTGTTGAAATTATAAGTAAAAAGAGATGAAACTTTAAACTAACGCGATATTCTTGTATCCGGGTCATCTTCTTCCTCATCTTCTTCTGACTCTTCTCGATACGGTACAGCTTAATAATAGATTATTGTTAAATATAAAGTTATATAATAATGCAGAAAATTTTAAATTTCATGTTACTCACGATGGATTTGAACACTAGGAGCAAAAGGAATATTCCGCAGATTTTCAAATACTTTTGCTCTATAAAATATATAAAATTTCTTTAATTAATGATTTAACTATTAAAGAGCGATATGCTTAAAATGAAATGTACTTCATATCAGCTAAGTAGGCAGGCGTGTTCATATTTTCCATATTATTTGCAGGAACATCAAGTTTGTAATTTGGCCCATAATATTCCAAGAAGTTATTGTAAGGTAGATCTAATAAAACAACCCACTTTAATAAAAATATGAACATAAACATAAATAAATTGTGATTACCAAAAATAATTTATTACCTTCGCTAAGTTGTTCCTCAAGCAATAAGCCAGTTTCATACGTCCAAGCACGAGCTACGTTACGGATTGTGTATCCGCCTCCGCCTACAACCATAAGTGGAAGATTAAAGTCTTTTACGAAGTCGACACAAGCAGCATGTCCCTTCATGGAAAGATTGAAACAGCCTAGTCGATCACCAGCGAGTGAATCAGCACCACATTGTAAAACTATTGCTCCAGGTCGATACCACTCAATTATATGTTGTACTACCTATTTTTCACGTATATGTGCATGTGATAAGAAATGAACGCGCGCCGTAAAAAAAATTAAAAATGTCCAAACTCATGACTTGTAAAAATGTATACCGGACGAAAAACATTTTGATAATTCCAGTCATCCATTCCATCCTTTAATGGGAAATTCACTGCGTAATACTTCCCAGTACCAATACCGATATCCTATTAATTAATAAGACAGTTTGAGTAGTAAATTAAAATGAAAATACTTAAATAACGTATTCATACCGAGACATCACCGGTACCGGGAAAAAATTGTCCAAATTTGTGGAATGAGCAAGTCAAAACTCGATCGGTGGTGTAAAAAGCTTCTTCTACACCATCACCATGGTGTATATCAATATCAATATAAAGGACGCGTTGATAAAATCTCGATAACATTAATGTGTTTATAGAAGTCAATACACATAAAAGCCAAATAATCGGATAAGTGATAACATAATAATAAATATAAAAAATTACCTTAAAAGCTCTAAAATAGCTAACACTATATCATTCACGTAGCAAAATCCCGATGCCTCGAACCTTTTGGCGTGGTGTAGACCTCCAGACCAGTTTATCGCTATATCCGATTCCCCACTAGTCAATTTATTGGCAGCATCTATTCATTTATATGATTAACACAAAATAAAATTAAATTAGCATTTCTAACACGTTGCATTTTAATAATAATTATAAATTACCAACCAATTGATCCACCAGCAGAGATAGAACAGAATTCAAATAACCCTTCAAAAATAGGGCAATCTTCTCCAACATTAACTATTTTTAGTAAAGTCAAATGTTAGTTATGCTTATTCATTGATAAGAGCACATGCACAGAATTCAAATCATAAGAATAGTAAAAAGCATTACATCTTGTTTGCTGCTGCGACAATTCCTCGACGTTTATTGGCGTGACTCTCTCCAAAAAATGGATATATTCATCCGTGTGGAAGCGTGTCATTTGCCTGAATGTTGCCCGTTTCGGAGTCTATACCAAAATTAGCCAAGCATATTCAAATGCAACGATCAAAGACGTATATGCGTGTTTCAAAATAGCAATAATAAATACTTCGTAATATAACTGTTCGGTACAATGATAGATCACGAACAAAAGGATACGAGAACTTCCATTTTCTTGAATAAGTTGTAGTTTACAACAAGATCATGAACCATTCGCATTCTATGCGGCTTCATCGGGTGACCTAATTATCCTACAGTTCAGTGAAAAAGAAACAGCGTGTAAACGCGAATAAAAAAATTCTAGTATGTTCATACCTTGACCATATGTATAATTACCTACGTCCTCTATATATAAACCAAAGGTTACAAATGTTATTAAAAAAATAATAATAATTATTATCATAAAATTACAAATACATACCATCATAAAAATAAGAAACGCGTCGATTAGTTTTTGTACTATTTGCAAGGGCTGCCATCGAATTCGAAGTACTCTGCAGTCACTTAAGCGGGACAAAGTTTAGGAGTTTATTGTTTATATTTGTCAAAAAGAGTTCAGAAAACGGATGTATAAAAAAGTTTTATACTCTTAGCCTAAGCTTTATAGATTCTGCCCTAACATTACCGATTCCGAATTTCTGGATTATTATAAGTGTGTAACTCGACTTTATCTAAAATCGGTAAAGAAATTTAGAAATTCAACGCGCGATGAGCAAACTTTAACGTTAACATTAACGCTAAGTCAACATCTTCGGACTAAGCATTTATGGGTTCACTCATAGAACATGTTAAAAAATTGGAAAAATGCCAACATACATATATAGAAATGTTAGTTTATGTTCTAATGTATTTAGTCTTTAGCTACAGATTCTATAATTCTATATTAAAGTTGTTTATTTAAAGATTCTAGTTATACAGTATTATATATGTAAATTGAAACCAATTTTTATTAAAATAAAAAAATTATAATTAGTAGTTATAGAACATGTTTATACTTAAGATTCTACTGTATACCTGATACTTATAACTGTATAAATAAATTAACACATACTATATCAGTTATATAGTTAAAACATGTTCTACTGTGTACTGTATAAGTCAAGTAAGTTAATACGTCTCAATTCTATATATAGTTATAAATATGTTTAAATAGATGCTACGTATGCAGTTAACTATCGATATAACGGACATGTAAAATAAAGTATATATATAAATTTAAATAGATATTTACAATATTATACATTAAATCCGTTATATGTCTATTATGATAGTAAAAAAAAAAAAAAACAGAACAGATTTTCAAAAACTTTTACTATATTAATAGATAATAATTTAGGATCAAAAAAAAAAAGTATTAGCAGATATATTTTGCAAAATATTTTAAAATCTTTTATTATTACCATTTATTATTATTATAATATCATAGTAAAATCTTTAGATATTTTCTAAAACTAAAGATTTCTAACTCTATTTAATATAATATTATACCTCTATTTTCTATTTAAAGTATACTTAATTATTTCAAATTAAATTTTTTTTTTTTATATTTGGCAGTCATGCTACAACTTTATTTAACTATAAGATTACAATTACTAAAGTTCTATTATATATTATTATATTATAGCTTTTAGCTTTAATATATAAAGTATAACCTATCTGGTTGTCCTAAAGAAACCTATATGTGATCTGCTATAGCAAACTTTCTTTTATCATAACTTATTATTTTGATAGACTTAGAGATCCAAATTACTAAATAAAGATACTATTTATTATACTAGAAAAACAGATACCTATTAGCCAAGAATAAATATCGGGCTGATCCATGTTGATCTCTATAGCTGATTGGCTGCACGTGACTGGAATCCAACACAAAATCATGTTCATTGCTGTACTATAGAGTCCTAGCTACGCTTTGGACAATAATCACCTATTTTTTAAATTTTCTTTTCCTAGTTTTCTAAGTAAAAAAATTTTACTAAAATAAAAACAAATATATATAGAAAATAAAAGGTAATATAGTAAATAAAAAAAATTTTATACTATCTAAACAAATAACCAAAGTGCTAAAAAATAAATATAAAGGAAGAAAATAAGCAAAAAAAAAACAAACTCAATAATACTATTTAAGCCTGACTAAACTATAAAAACAATAAATTATATTGTATAAAATAAATAGTGGTAATTTGGTGAAGTTAACAATGCTATTAATTAAACTTTTTATTGACTTGTATAAAATTTTACATATTTGAAGTTACGAGACTATACTATATTTAGAATAGATATAAAAATAATAAAAGAATACGATAAATAAAAAAATACTATTTTAAAATCAAAGAAGTAATTTGGCAAATTTTAATTATCGAGATTAAAATAATTTTTTTTACTTCTTTTTCTTTTTTTAATGCTTTTATGTTTCCAAAAGTCTTTTGGGCTCTTTTTTCATTTTTTTGTACTAAGCAAAGTTTCTGTTCAGTTTGTTTTTAAGCTGCTATTTTGTTTTTTTTGTCTTGCTTTGTCGGTTTACGTTTTATTTCTCTATTTATTTTTTTTAATTGGCACCAACTTTCTTCACTAGTGTTACAGTAGGGAGGCCTTCTTTCACTCCTTACTATAACAACGACACGGCTACAGGGATCCTTTATCGGTTTATAGCAGTGTCCAAGAGGTAGGTATAATTCCTTAGTCTGTAAGAAATTATACTCTTCTCTAAGGGCAGTTCATGAGAGTATTCAATGAGGAATTATCGATTTTACTATTACTTGATAATAAACTTGGTGTTATTCAGATAAATAGTTTCTTTATTAATAATCTAAGATAGGGCTATCCTTAGGTTTCTG
>QKWP01000180.1:408912-444407 GCA_003550325.1 Gigaspora rosea | reverse complement strand
GAGATTTGGGGCTTTGTTTATTTTTTTATTTAGTTTGCTTACATTTTTGTTTTTTGTTTGTTTTCTTTTTTTTTTACTTATTTTTTTAATTTTATTTTATTTTATTTATCCTTTACTTCTTTCGAAACTTTGCAAGAAAATGACTTGACTTACAAGAACACCAATTCTGACATCTCTGGTACTTTGCAAGAAGTCACGAATATGAATGAATATAATCGAATATAGATGAATATGAGCGAAATATAATAGTTTATTTTTTTTATTTTTGTTTTTTTTTGATATTTTTTTGGGTTTGTTTTTGTTTTTTTTTACTTATTTTTTTTTATTTTATTTTATTTTATTTATTCCTTACTTCTTTCAGAACTTTGCAAAAAAACAAGCTAACTTTCTGGCACTTTGCAAGAAGTAGCAAATATAAGCGAATATAAGCGAATATAAGCGAATATGAGCAAATATGAGTGAATATGAGTGAATATAAAGAATATAATAGTTTATTTTTTTTGGTTTCATTTTTTTAATTTTTTTTGGTTTCGTTTTTTTTTGGATTTATTTTTTTTTGTCATTTTTTTATTATAATATATAATATATGTAATATTTAAAATATAATATATAATAAAAAAATAAATTTTATATTAAATAGCGAAAACTTGTGAATATTGTATATTTAATAAATTAAAATATTATATAATAATAATAAATAAAAAAAATTTTATAATTAAATTGCGAAAACTTGCAAAAACTTGCGAAAACCTGTAAAATGTTCAAAAAGCATGATTATATAAATATAATAATTATTAATTGATATTACTATCAATAGTAATTGATTAACCAGATATATATCGATTACTATCACAATCGATAGAAATCGACAGGGGTGTTGATAATCAATATATATCTTACCGGTTAGTAATCGATATATATCTATATATAAAATTTGCTGATATTACATATAAGATCGTAGGTTTTGTATTGTTCTTCATCTAGAGTTAAAGTAGTATGTGTGAGGGTTGGGTATGGTGTAGGTTGTAAGGATAAGAATTGTTGTAGGATTAATTCATGAATATTTTGATTTTTTAGGGAATATAAGATTTCATCAAGAATATTCTTATAAGAGGAAGCGATTTGTAGTTTTTGGGATATTGTTGTGGTAGAGAGAGTTGATATTGCATTATCATATTGTAATGGATATAAAGAGTAAAATTTTTCATGGTAAGTAGAAAAACCTGCAAGAAGTTCTTTTTCAGAGTAACAGGAGATTTTCATGATTAAATGCTGAAAGAAAAATGGTTCACCGTCTTCAACTTTATATAGAGCAAAACGTAGGAGTTGAGGTTTTTTTCGGGATGAAATGTAGCGGTTTTTCTGATCTTGTGTCCAAAATAATTTTGTGTTTTGAGATGGAGGATGAAGTTTGATATTACGGAAGTAGTCGGGATATGTCATATTTATGAATCTGTCTATTCGTGGGTGATCGAAATATTTATCTATAGCATCATCCCAATAAGGTTTTTCATCATCTTCATCATTTTCTAATTCTATAAGTTGGAGATGGATTGGTTTAACGGCTCTGGGCCGTAAGTTTGAGGGAGCAGAAGGTAGATATTGGACGCTGATTGTTGATCTTGTTATTGGATATTGCAAGAGTAGTACCATTAGCTCATAGAGCCAAGTTTTCTTGTTTGTATATGTTTGCGATAACTATCTTGATCATCAACAGCAAAGAGATTTGAGAGTTCGGGTTTTGTTACGTATTTAATGATATATTTTGCAAAGCCATTGGTGGTGATATACTGGAAGTTTATATGGCCTTGCCATATTAATAATGTTTCAGGATTGTAAGGGACCACCCACCAATCTTGTTCTTTTAATCGTCAGTAGGTATAACATAGGGAGGAGGGGTTTATGTGTGTTGTATTTGATAAGGGCTGGGGAAAGCCTTTTTTGCATGGGTAAGTGTCAGTACTTGGGCCTTCACATAGATTGGGGCAGCAGTGATGTATTTGGTAGGTGGATACTAACTGATATAACAGAGGTTCAGTAATTGGATCAGGTAAATCAGCTCTAATGAAATCTGAAGTAATTAGGTTGTGGATGGATGCTTCAGTATAAGCAAAGCCATGAGTGTGTATAGAGCTCTATTTTGAAATTCATCTCTTTCAAAATAGTTTTCAAGTTTTCTCCATCTCATCAACTTTGGGTCTTTCCATAATTTGTTCCGAAGATTACTTAATTTATTATGATAGAATAGGTATGTATTAGGGTTCCTCAAATGCAAATCAAATCAAATATTGGATCAATTTAAATTTGATCAAATCAAATTGACCCTGATTTGAATTTGATTTGATTCAAATATTTGAATTTGAATTTGATTTGAATTTGAATTTTTAATAGTAATTTTCAAATCAAATCAAACATTTGGCAAATCAAATCAAATTTGGCTATATTTGAATTTGATCAAATCAAATATAGTCAAATTTGAATTTGAATTTGATCAAATATTTGATTCAAATATTTGAAGATCAAATAAAATTGCGGAACCCTAGTATGTATGCAAGGGACGATTTGATGGTAGAGTATTATTATTATCAGTTGTTGATAGTATGTAATTCAAATGAGGCCACATGCCTTCTGCTATAGTCATAGTGTAGAATATTTGAGGTAATCCTTTTGCTTGAAGCATAGTATTTACTTGTAATTGTTTCTTTTTAAAGAAAGGTGTGGCAGTTCGTAAATTAGATGATATAGGAGTTGTTTTGGATTCGTTAATAATTGGTCTATTTGTGTATACACTTTGTGTAATAAGATCGGCACATATAGGGTGGTGTTGCCATGAAACGTTTTTTTGGTTTAATAACCTGCATATATTCTGAAAATTTCATTTTTTTTCCAGATTGAGGTAAGACCAGTGGGGCCAATACCAGTGTAGTCTGAATCTCAGATCTGGGCAGAGCATTTTTAGTTTTATATATTTGCCATAACTTTCTGCATCAGATTGTATAAATAAATTTTTTTTTAGATCTTCATAGTGACCTTTTCCCATAGGGAAAAGGTCAGTAAATAGCATAGCTTCTATATCTGGGTTGTTATATGATAAGGGGAGAACATGATCATCTAATTGTATGAAGCCAGCTAAAAGATGATTGTATCTGCTGTCCTCATCATGTATGTCAGGGGAAAGGGTAATTAGGAATGATTAATTGAGGTAAGGTCGAGGACGAACATGCTACTGATATAGTTTGGGTGGCTGTTGGTAAAGAAATTGGAACAGGATCAAGCGAAGTAGGTTTAATAATGTTGTATGTATTGATATAAGAGGTAAATAGTAAGTTATTTTTTTTAAGCCAAGAGCTCGCATTAATAAGTGTGTTATGAAACCAATCTATTTGGTTGCTTAACTCAAGATATGCATTCATAGTTCCGGAGTATAAGTATAGAGCGTGAGGATTTCTACTTAAAGAGATGTCTCCTTTTAAGAATCTATATGTTGTGTATGGATTGGATCCAGAGGTTCTGCCTAATAAGCAGAACATGCGAATAGGCGATAGATATTTTCGATGAAACATTGGTACAGCTTCAAGTTCCGGGGAGACTGTAGGTAATATAGGGGGAAATCGTCTTGTTGTTTTTTTTTACAGCTTGAACAGATTGCAACTTTGCTATTATTTTCATTTAAATATATGGGTATATCAGGGAATGCTAAAGGTAAAGTGTATTGAGTATTAGGATCAAAAGTGATCCAATGTACTGCAAAGCGAAACATTAATATAGAGCAGTAACAACATGGTATGTGTGGGTAATTGTATAAAATTTTAGATTCAAATTGATGATAGAGAGCTAGTAATTTATTCGTAGGCGTCCAAGGTGGTATAGTTGTCGGTGGTGAGTTGTATATATCAGGTAATAAAGATCGTGTGTTATTATTTAGTGCTAAGTTAAAATTGTTGTTAATTTGTTCGTTTGTTACGGTAGGATTTAAATCGTTTCGTGTTGAGTAAGGTGCAAAAATGGGTGTAGAGGTAAGAGTGTTTATTTTTTGATTATTGTTAGATGGTTGATTAGTAGATATATGATAGTAAATAATTTGTTGAGACATTGTTGATAGATTATTTAGTATTTTTAAATGTACAAAGCTTTTTATTTTATGAAGATAAGGAATAAGAATTTTTTAAAGATATTGAGATTAATGTTGTATTTATAGAGGTGCAATATCGCGATTTTATTCTCTAGTCTAATAGATTTACAACTTTAATTTGGCAGGTTTATAGTGCAAAGCCACTTTTTTTTATAAGGGCGCGATTCACGCAAAATCTGAGTTTGATGACAGATTATTAATTAGTATGAGCATTTATACTGCGGTAACTGTTATTTTCTAATGAAGAAAATTTTTTCTTAATTTTAATTTAATGTAAGAGATTAGTATAGCATGCACAGCCACGAATGCATAATATCATGAATCATGAAGTAATAGAAGGGTGAGGCAATACTAAGTTTCTAATTTGGTAAGTCGAGATTTCAATTAAGAAAAATTTTAGTATTGAGCTACTGTTTTTTTGTTTTGTAGGCTATTATATTACTTTGATTTATGTAGTAAGAAGGGCGAGGCAAGATTTGGTTTCTAATTTGGTAAGTTGAGATTTTATATTAAGAAAAATTTAGTGCCGAACCACTTTTTTTTGGTTTGCATATGATTATGTTATTTTGATTCTGTGTAGTAATGAGGGCAAGGCAAGATTAGGTTTCTAATTTGGTAAGTTGAGATTTTATATTGGGAGACTTTAGTATTAGTCCGTATATATTTATACTGTGTATTTAGGATTGTGATAATAAAATAAGTAGAACTTTTTTGTTTCTTAACCGTGACGACAGGGGTGAGTATTGATTGGATACCATTATTGTATAAGAGGACGAGGTATTTTATTTGAGTTTTATATAAGTAACAAAATGTGGAAATTAAATTTATTTATTTGATTAATTTAAGTATGTGGTAATAGAGATAAATTTTTACTTTTGATAGATTATTTGATATATTAAAATTATGTAGTTTAATACATTCAATATATCAGATATTTATTAAAAAATATTTTATTTATTTGTGTGGAGCGAGTAAAGAAATTATTTGATTTGACAAATTTATTTGTTATAATTGGTAAAAATATACTTTTACACAGTGTTTTACATGTTTTAGCATATCATAGTAGATTTTGCAATACTTTTATTAAAGTTCTATGCACTTCTAGATCGGCGAAATATTTTTTTCATGTAAGGTGTTGTATTTGAATTGTGGTTTAATATTTATTTTAATATTCGTTAAAGTAATTGATACATGTATAGAGTTAAACTCTAATACTATTCTTATATAAATATAAAATGATTCATTATTCAGAAGCATCTAATCGATCAGAATATTCGTGAGGTGTAGTTGTAGTATTGTGATTTAGAATAAAGTTATTGTTGGTGGTAATTGAAGGAGTTTTCGTATCTTTTTCTAAAGTTGTTGGTTGTTTGCCTTTATCAATGTGGGAAGAAGGTCCGGGATGTGAGGATTGTTCTGGAGTTGACGAAATTTTGGAAGGTAAGGAAGAATTTGAGGGTGAAGGAGGTTCTGATGAAGTTGAAGGTTTGGAAGTAGAAGGTCCTGAAGTTGATAAGGGTCCAGGAGTTGATGAAGCGCCTTGAAAGAGTAAGAATTGTGAATATTCAGAACATAGAAGTTTAGGTTACTAAGAATTGTTTTAATATTTTTTTTATTTATACCTCTAATGTGATTTAATATAGGTTGTAATTGGTCAATTCGTGATTTTTCAGAATTTAGGCTAGTTGGTGAAGAGGTAGAATTATTGGCACGAGGCTGTCGCTAGAAAGGTTTTTTATAGAAATTCTGGGTTGAAGTATAATGGAAATTGAATTTTTCTGCGATTCATTCAAGTTTGTCTTGTCTTCTACGCTTATTACCAGAGGTTGAGGGTGTATTTGTCTCTGCATATGATAGAGTATTAGATGAAAGGGCAGGATAATTCCACTCAATCGTTTTACAAAGGATGAAGGCAGATTTAGCAAGAGTGATTAGTTCACCTCCGACAGAAAATATCGGACGACGGGTGGTTGCATCTTTGATATTTGCATATCGATTATGTAGAGGGTACTTGCAGAGAATTGATAGCGAGGATTGATTAGTAGTAACACCATTATATACATCTCTCTTTAGTCTGAAGATTCCTTGACCATTTTCGATCACTGTAGGATTCTGAATAGGAGCAGTGAGAACTCCAAATGCAGGGGCGATCGGTAGATCATATATAGATGGTTCGTCACTGAGCGAAGAAATATTCAAGGGGACGTATTGATTGATTGTTATCTAATCGGAAGGATAAAATTTTGGTTTGAGTAGATAAAAAAAATAGTAATTTGATTCATTGTTTTGTTTTTATTTAACATACATTTATTTCATCGTTTCGGTTGCAAATCGTCCAATAATCAGAGCTATTTGTTTTTTCCAAATTTCTCCAATTAAGGGTGTATCTTCAGACTGGAAAGCTTTAAATCTATACTTGACAAATTCGTCGTCTCCTGCTCTATAGATTGCTATTCCGCTGTAAACTTATTTGCATTGGAGATCGTCTTGATAAATGATACTGCGCAAAAAATTGAAGCCATTATGAGAAAATAAATTTATAGTTTTTTTTAGCGGATAAAGATAATTAATCGAAAGATAATATTTGTTGAAATTGGGAGAATAAGTTTTAAAAATTGTAAGGCGGTATTTTATATTTTTTTAAGGACAATTTGTTACTAATTTTTATTGTATTATGATGTCAAAAATTTAATGTTCACTAGAATTGGTTAGCATTGTTGAGTTTCTTTGGTAAATGAAAATTTCATATAAAGAGTAGCGTTGGCAAGTATTATTAGTAAGGGTAATTTATATTTTTTTATTATAGTCTAGCGAAAGCTAATATGATAATTGATTTAATGTAAAACATAAAAAATTGGTATTTTTTACGATTATTAATCATCTGCAGAGTTTAAATAGATTGATCTTACGTTAAATATCAGGTCTTATTATTATTATCATTATTTATTTTATTATTTCTTTAATTAACTTTTATATGATATCTATATTTCAGCAACATATTGAATGCTACGGAAATCGTTCATTTATGATTCCTATTTAGAGGTTAATTATTAATAAACATAAGTGCAGCAAAATACTTTTTGCATCACAAATCATTTATTAATATTTTTATACTTCATTTCAACATAATACCAATTGATAGGTCATCACTATATATGCAATATTTACTATAAAAAATAATTTATAAATTTTCTACTGCGTCCTTATACTTCCGCATTATATTAGATTTAATTATTGTAATAATATTAATAATTATAAGATATTAATAATCAAAAGATTTGATAATTATATTTTTATTAGTTAAAATTAATTTTGATCATGAGCTGACGGAAGTTTGCATGTATTTTTTTGGTTTAGTCATCAATTTCTTCATTTTCTTATTTTTTATTTCGATAATTCAAGCGGAGAGATTTATTAAAGTAAAATACAGTAAAGGTATCTGATATATTGTGTGTTGGTTATTATTAGTACATATTTATAGTATGTTATAATGAAGTTTTTTTATTAAAGTATATTTAAATGAATATTATTTTTAGTTAAAAATTTCGAGAATAAACGTATTTTTCTAAAAAGTTTCTTCATTTATTAGTTATTATTGTTTATTAATTATTCTGCTACGTAAATATTTGGCTATGGTTTGTTATTTCTTAATTAGTTTAGTTATTCTTCTACGCAATATTCGGCTATGCTTTATGTTATTTCTTGATTAGTTTAGTCTTTAATAGCGTTATAATTTCATATTTACGAATTTACTATAAATGGTTATATTATGATTTCGTTGTTTTATTGAAAAACAAAAGAGTGGAATTTTTTAAATTCAGCGAAATGTTACACAATTCGAGTTTTTTCTTATATATAGGCATCTTTTCCGCTAAGCGAAAATTTTTTTGAGCGGTTGGAGCGTATCTCAGCTCTTCTCGCAAGTCTAATAGCTGCTAAGCATATCCACGCTAAGAGATACTATGAATATATTTTTACAATCGTTTTGATTTGTGTTACGGAAACTACTGTAACCCTACGAAGAAAAGTTAATTTCCAAATTAAATAATGATCTGCACCGAAATAACCGTTTACATTAGAAAATTCTTCAAAAAAGGAAATAACTATTGCACAAACTCAATAACGATTTCAACCTAGCGCTAAAAATAAAAATAATAAACACATCACTTATTTTACCCTTAATTTTGAAGTCTCCTTAATATGTGTATCAGCAACTTTGATCTGAACGGTTATTTGCTTTTTATAACTCACAAATTAAAGTAACTTATTTGTTTGTAATCCGCAATTTTGAAATATATTTAGTATATTCGAAAAAATAACTCGATCATATGATTCGAATGATTCGAGTAACTCTTCGTAGCTTAATTTGCGAGTCACGAGTTAACATTACTAATCTGAAAATCAAAGTGAAATCGTAAAGTTTTCAGAAAGCTGCGGTTGCAGAATCCTGCTTTTGCATGGTTCATTTGCGGATGTTATTGTGATAAAATTGAACTTTTTTTTATTAAAATATGCATTATTTATACGTCGCAAATTTAACGATAAGCAGTGGACTTCTCCGTTGTATAAATATTTGTATAAAGAATTCTATATTTAGAATTCTGGTGTCACGCCAATAGATTTGTTCAATTTATAAAAATTACGCATATATTTTATTTAAAGCATATGGCAAATTAGTTAAGACTGTTAAGAGTCTATCTGGCCAGACTTTTGGCTCAGTCTTTCACGTAAGAGTTGTCTGCGTCTTTACAATTCGATGGTCGTTAATGGAGCAGCATAGTCCGAAGCACTTCAGAATAAAACCAAATCTATGTTGAAGTTGATTTAAGCACTATATCTTTAAATTTGGAAACCTGAATCTAAAATGCCGAAGTAGGTCTAATTTGATTGAGTGATTACACAACCCATTAATGCCTTATGTGATTTAAGAATCGAGTTTGAAAGGCCGATTGGTGCATTTCATAGATAGTTCTGTTACGTATAAATGTTGTATGTAGAAATGGAACTAAAATTGATTTGAATTCACTTAGAATGGAACATAATAAACCTTACTCTAAAATTCCAAATTAACAAATTCCATTTCTATTTACAACATAAGGGAGATGGGGTATTACGGCGAATTAGGAATCGTAATATCTCGTGATCCTGTGAATGGAATTGAATGAAATTTATACCATTCGAATTCCTTCATCAGAGGAATCAAATGGTAGAAATTTTATTCGATTCGGACCGCTAAGTCATGAGATATTGAAGTTAATGCATTTTTTATATTTGTTAACATATAATCAGCTTTGTGACTCAGTAGTTCAAATTGAGCGATTTTTATATCAATCGATTCCTCTTGACGAGAGGAATCGATTGGTATACGAACCGCCCAATTTGGATCACTGGGTCATGAGATATTCATGATTAAACATTTAGATATATAGAAGATATATAGAATATTAAAGGGGAATTATGGCGAATCGTTGATCCATGATCTGAATCAAATAGGTTAGTCATGGTAACGCCTTTTTTGACGTAGCCCGATAAATCATGTTACATAATTTTATATAGTATTGATTTAATTTTCATGTAACATGATTTATAGGGCTACGTCAAAAGTGGCCGGAAGTGATCGGATCTGGACATTTTTTGCCATGACTAACCTATTTATATCATTATATCATCATTGAGAAGAATAGCATAAAAATCGTTGGATTCGCCACAATACCTTCTAATGCAAAAAATCCATTTATTTTTTAATGAAACTTTAAATTCGAATATATTTAGATTTAGTGATGAACTTAATGAGATGATTTAAATACTGTAATACTAAAATTATTCGACTCCGGCCAATAGATTATTTATATGATACGTACGATCAAAATATTGTTAACTTTGCCCTTATATGGTATATCGCCAAGATTGAATCCCAACGCCTCATTTTTCCCTTGTAAATTATACATTTCTACATGGGTATTATATTATTATATATAAAAAGTAGGTGAATTAAAATGAATCGTTATCAGTAACCAGATCTGGTATTAATGAATGTTGATGAATTGTGTAACGGGTCTAAAAATGATGGGGACTGGAACGCACCCGGGCAACAGCCAATCACACAAACTTGTTATGAAACAAGATCTTAATAAAAAGCTCTCGATATAAGATATAGATAATTTCCGGTCTTGACGTTCATGATGAATTTTTTGCCAGTTTCACCATTCCTATTGCAACCTGCGATTAATGGAACTTGTCCGGATAACCCTAACAATATTCCCCTTCATTGGTGGAATGTTGGAATAGCCTCTTTGTTTATTGTCATTGGCGGTATTGTTACTTGAATTCCCGAAATATTTTTTACATTTATTTGACTGAACGTCAAATCTTAAAATTTTATCATTCTTGGTTTTATAGGCTTAATTTCTTTATGGCTTGGGTTAAATTTAGAAAGATCTTTAATAGTTAGCGCGATTCGATGTGTTATACAATTAACGATTATGGTAAATCGACGATAAAATTTATGTGATAATTTTTATTACAAATATTAAATTTCTCATTGATTAGGGCTTAGTCCTCGAAGATGTTTTCAGATTGCGCCATCCAGTTGTTGTATTTGGAATGATATGTAAGCATTTTGTTACTACGTATATAATTAACTGTCATTCGATTTTATGTTTATAATATAATTTTGGTCTTATGACCTTTCAAGTTGTGCTTGTTTTCTTGGGTGCTAGTGAAATTGTACTCAATAAAAGCAAAAGACGGCATGTGGGAATGGTAAATACATTAATAAGATTTTTCGTGTTGTTTAATATTGTTATTTAATTTTTATTTAATCGTTATTTAATTGTTATTGGATATTTTAGTATATATCCGTACTGTTTTCTTTAGGAATGAGTACAATTATGGTTGGAACGATTGGTAGGTATGACTAAGTTTCAATTCTTAGAACTATCATTTGTCAAAATTACCAAGAATTAAAAATTTGGTCGTCTTTTTTTTGATAATTGTCAAAAGGATCTCGCTTCGCTATGCATCACGAACCATTTTGGGATCCTAAGGTATTCATTCCAACAATGGGCATGCTGCTTGGGAATTGTATGTCTGCAATAGCTGTTGCTGTATCCTACGCATTGGAACAATTCAGTGAACAGAAAGAAAAAATAGAAATATGCTTAGCTTTTGGTGCTAGCAGGTGGGAAGCTGGACGTTCTGTTGCAGCGGAGGCAATCAGATTGGCAATGTTACCTACTATTAATGCGATGAGGTTTGTTTAATATTTGATTTTTTGATATGTTAGGAATGTTTAAATGTTTAAATTGTAATAAATATAAACGTGAAACCATTACATTTTTTTCAGTATAATCGGATTGATTTCCATTCCAGGTAAAAAAAAAAAAAGAAAAAAGAGAGAAAAAAAACTATTCAGTTATATACTAACGATTACTGTTATATAGGAATGTTGACGGGTCAATTAATTGGTGGTGCACCTATCATGGATGCAATAAAATATCAACAAATTATCATGTTTATGATTTCTGCTTCATCAGCTTTAGGGGTCCTTATATCTATACTTGTAAGCAATATAATTATTTATTATTATTTATTATTATTTTAATTATCTATTCATACTCACTTGTTACATGTATGTATTTTAAAGACTTGCATCTTCATATGTATTGATAACTCCCATCGCTTACGCATTGAACGAATATCAAACTCTAAACCTTGGATCTATGAAAAATACAAGGGGTTGGTTGCTAGTATAAAACGTGGTATAATTAAACTTAAAAATAGTGTATGTTGCTGTTTTTTGAAATCAGATGACCGTTCAGATCAAGAACAAATTCTATTAAACGAAAATCTTTAATATATTTTGGTTTTATATTTATTTTTGTAGTTGTATAGTAGTTATTGAATATTTAATTATAGTAAAATTTTCTGAAAACAATATTACCAAAAATTCTTAAGAAATTGAGTTGAATTGTGGCCTTAACTAATAATCGAAAATATCTTCGATAATAATTAAAGATACATCATTGGATTTGTTATCGAATGATATGTACCTGTATTGTCGCAAATAACGGGTATGGGCGTTTAGTGTTCTGCATGAACCGGACCGGGCGGGTATTTTCAAAGATCCGGATCCGGTCCGGGATCCAAGTTATGGATCCGGATCCGGTCCGTCTCTAAAAAAAAACCTCTCTAGAAAAAAATATTGCCCCATATCTCTCTGATGACTCTGCTCGTCTTTTATGTCACTTTTTTTACCTACATTATGAACATTTTTGACCAAACAGAAAAGCTAACTTATGTTTCAGACCGGACCGGGCGGATCTTAATAAAGATCCGGATTCGGTCCGGTATACGGACCGGACCGGACCCGGATCTTTTGCGGAACACTATGGGCGTTATTTAGAATAATGGCCCGAATTAAGCTTAATTTAGGCCGAAAATCGTAATTTCACCCCTGCGCGTTATTTCGCGCTAATAAGGTAAAAAAAACTTGTAATACGAAATACATTTAAAGTGGCCACATTATCAGTTACGAAATATATTTAAAGCGAACTTTTATCTCAAATGAATTATTTTATTTTCTTAACCAATCTAAGAATATCCTTTTCATTTCTAAAGCTTTTAATAAGTTGATTAATAAATGTCTTGGATAAAAATCTTCAGACTTTTTTCACAAAACGACTATGATCTTATCAATTAATCTAGTAATATAAGCTCAGAGATCGATAATGAATTAATTAAGAACTGAAACTCATTGAATTTACAGATTTATTGAATACAAAACTATTTCCCCCCTTGAATACTCTTTTAAAAATTATGTATTTCCAAAAAGAATCGGTGTAAATGAACTTATGTCACTTTTACTAATCGAATATAACGACTCGCTGTGCAATAAGATAGAGCTGCGAAAACTATAATATTGTTGAACCTCTCAAATTGATATATGCATGGCGGACAGATTTTGTATCAGTATTGAGAGGTTATTACAAACTATTCGTTATCCATGCATTATCAGATATATATATTACATTATATATTTTTCTACTTCCCTTAAGTGGATACCAAATGTAGATATTTCGTATCCGTCTATCAACATATAGGCTAGGAAAACCCCTTTGACAGCTAAAGGTTTTCCTAGTCCATTCCTCATATAGATATGCGAGGTACTGTACACAATTATTACTCTCTTATGTCATAGAACCAAAATAGTTGTATCAGTCGATATTCAAATCTGCTGACATTATTGTGTAATGCTCATTGTATCGGATGACGTCTTTACTTATACTATAAAATTAGTAACATTCGATACACACGTACCGGTATTTCTAGTTGATTCAACAAATTTTGGGAAAATTATTGATACTCATGGACCCAATAACTGGTCTCCCAAGTTCTCGTCGTTCAACTTTATCAGACGACGCGCACCGCGAAGGCCTTACTACCGAAACTCACGATTGGACATTGGTTAAAGCCATTGACCTTGTAGCTGATCAAAAAGTTGTTGTAATGCAAGTTTTTTTATGAGTTCATATTTCGTTCGCGGATACTTTGTTATCTATTCCCCCAAATATTGACAATGCAATATATTTAACTCTTTTAGTGACGGAGAAATACCAATTGAGGAGGCTTGTGACGTGAGCAATGTTAAATTATTTAGGATTAATTTGAAAATTTTTGCCTCTACCTCTCAAAGTTTGTCTTTCGTCACAGATTCTTACGCGAAACAATATATCTTCTGCGCCAGTCTACGATGCTTCAACGAAGAGTTATTCGGGCATGTTTGATTGGGCTGACGTTATGACATATCTGTTAATTGTTCTTAAGAAAAAGGATGCTTCAAAACAACTAGAGAAAACTGATGCTGAATTATCAGCTGAATTTAATGATTTAGTGAAATTGGCGAGTCATTGTCAACCTGTTCCTGTCAAATTAGCTTCAGGTAAAATTAAGGATTAAATTCTTATCTATAAATTTGTCGCGTTACTGATATAAAATTAATTCTATTTCTTTAGACCTTTCAAAGAAAAATCCTTTTTATAGTGTACTTCCAGAGACATCACTGTTACAAGTTGTTGAATTGTTTGGAAGTGGAACTCACAGAGGTTAGCACGTAAAGCATTTTAACGCGCTTAAATGTTTTAAAGCCATATTAATTAGAAATTCGACAATTATGCAGTTGCAGTTGTAGATGCGAATGGAATAATTAAAGGAATTTTAACTCAATCAAGAGTGGTTAATTATTTTTATCAAAATGTATTATATGTTCTTATTTTCATCTGCATGCCTTGAGGAACGACTTACTAACTTTATGATTCCCTGTTGTTAGGTGACCAAATTTCCTCCAATTGAACAACTTTTCCCCAAAACGGTATTGTATGTAACTTTATGTCAAATTTTTATGATCCATTAGTTATTGTTTAACATGCTTTAGTCCGTTATTTAGCTCAATGAACTTGATATAGGAAAGGGTTTCGTAATTTCTGCCCTAAGTGACTCATTTGTGCTTGACGCGTTGACAATGATGAGTATGTGATATGTGATATATTTATTATATTTTTGTTGAATGTGATTTGTCATATGCTATTATACCAATTTACACAAAATTTTTTGCAGTTAAAAATGGACTCAGTTCTATCGCTATCGTGGATTCTGAAGGGATGTTACTTGGTAACATAAGCATGACAGATGTTAAGGTTTGTAATATTTTTGAGATGTTTATTATATGTCATATAATTCATCCCTACTCATTTTCCTTCTCTATAATAGTACGTTCTACGAAGTTATAGTCATTCTTTAATGTGGAAAACGTGTCATCAATTTGTTAGTCATGTGAGAAGTGGGCAAGGACTTGAGGACGGACAGGTGATTATTGTTCAAATCATAGCAAAATGATACAAAAATTTGTTTTTTGATACTATCATATTGTCATTTTTGATGATTATGATTATCAAAAACGTAACTTTGAATTTTTTTTGTTTATCTCACACCTCGACTTCAACATAAATTGACTTATTTTTGCGTTACCTAGTTTAAAATATTATATGATTATTAATTTAAAGCAACCCTCTAAAATCTGAATGTATAGGATAGATATCCCGTATTTGATGTCCGTCCAACATCAACTTTAGGTTATACCATCGCCAAATTATCCGCAACAAAGGCTCATCGTCTCTGGGTGATAGATGAACAGATGCGTGCTGTTGGTGTGGTAAATTACCTTTATTTTTTTAGCTATGTTTGTAAGCTTGTATTTTTGATTATCCCTAATGTTATTCCAATTATCTCCATTTATCTTTACTTTTTAGGTGAGCTTGACGGATGTACTTCTTATATTTGCGCGCTCAGGTACATAATCTCCTTGCTAATAATCTCCAGTAATAATAAATTTAAACTCTTTAAACTAACATAATTTTGTATTATATTAGCTGGTGCAAATCCAAAGCCAAAGAGAGTTAGTTCATTATCATTATCATCACCCACGAATCAAAGCGAATAAAAGTAACGTTTGGAAATGTGAAAGATGTGAAAGACTAATAGTTGGATGTTTGTTTTTACTATTTTTTTTTTTTTTGTTTTTTTGAACCATTTATTTGATGGTAATCGTATGATTGTGTATAGCACAAATTGTTAACGTTACTGTATGTGAATTAGTCAAGTTACTTCGTCTGTTAATACTTATTACTTTTTTAAAGTGTAATTAATTGTCTTTACTAGTTTGAATTGTCCTAATTCTTATAAATCACCTTTATTTTCTATATTTAATTGATTGATCAATGCCTGTTTGATTATTAAAACATTCCAAACATTCCATGGCAAAAGAATGTTATTTAAAATTGATTACTATATATTTTGTTGATATTTTGCAACTTCAGCAACGTAAATTTAGTTATTAAGTAATCGAGTCCCAAAATATTACCTAAGTTACAAAATTGCATAACAATTACAATATTTGCTATCTATATCTGACCGTAATGCTGAGCATATTTTCTTATATAACGATAACACTTAGACATAGGGTCCGCTAAAGAGAACTACTCAAGAATTGTTATGATCGATTTTTAGATGATACATGATGACAATTTTTTCGCAAAATGAAAATAACTATTAAAAGATATATCTATTTCTGACTTGACATGGCATGATCCAATCGCCAGTCAGGTAATTAGTGACAGATCAGATTTGGTAAAAGATTTGAAAAAAACCAAACTATCCGCATATAAATCTTTCATGAAGCCATTAGAGAATATGAAACCTGTCATACCAGAGATAGTTCAAGAAAAATGTAATGAGTTTGTGGAAAATTTTAGTATTGAGATTTTAGATGAGTTATCACAAAAGCTCTCCCATAACAAAACTTGGAAGAAACCGGAAGAAGTTCTAGTAGAGATTACCGAAGAAATACTTAATACCCTGTAAGTAATTCTCATTGTAGGATTGTTATATTGGCTACTTGTATTAAGAAAATCTTTTATCTCAAAGTGATAATGTGTGGAGGAACCCAGCTTTTTGTCCTAAATTTGAAAAGCAACAAAGTGAAGGAACCTATGTGACAGATGTTATAGTTCCTTTACTTCGGGCTGCATTGAAAGAGCTCTCAGTTAGAAAAATCACCTTGCTTAGCACGTAAGTTTCTGTTATAGTGTTAGACTATATGCTAGTAATAAACTTAAATTTATTTTTATTCAGTGCAGAGCGACAAAGTGTAGCTAGCGCCGACAGAAAAGGAGATGGAAAACAGGGTAAAAGACCTGATGTTATGCTTATCGAAGAGTGTGAAGAGAAATTATATGAACTCATCTTTGTGGAATCTTCACGTATAGTCTGCACTAAGATCAAAGAAGAGAATGATGATGCCTCTAGAGGGGAATGAATGACGGAATGACCTGGGTTCATAAAGGATGCAAACCAGATAAAAATGAGTTTGGAATTCTTGGAATTCAAATTGCTGGAAAAATAATGCACCTGAACATTCTAATTAAGGATACAGATAAAATTCACCATCTTTACCATTTGTGCTCAGTCGAAATTCCCTTACAGCCAACCGATGGAGATGATGTGTTTCAGTTTGTAGGTGCATTATTACTTACTTAATACGTCTATATTGCCATCGATAGGTAAAGTTACATTTAACTGAACTGGGTAAATAATATGTTTTTATTTTCTTGCACGAGATTATATTGTGTTGATAGATCAACCACCCAGGTTACTTGTTATGGGTATATATAGTTATGCAAAAAATTTCGCTAGAGTCTTCATCTCTTGATGATAGGGCCTCTGACTATATGTGTTGTGTATTCGAAAGGGCATAATCATCATTGCTAGTGGCTCAGTACTGTACTTTGACTTGGGTGGTTCATTCAGTCCGCAAAAATAATCAATTTGAAAATTTAGCTGGATCATATAAAAAATAATTTAATCTTATTTCTTAATTTTTTATATGGGATACAACTTGAATACAAGAATAGTACAAGTGAAATTTTTCTCAGTATCGAACATATGAAGGTGGGTATTGTTATCAAAATAGAATTGGGGTTAAAAAGATGAATAAAATATTTGCTTATTATGAACAATCGGCTAATATGGGCAATGTTCAACAGAGCTAGTGTCTAAAGATACATATTTCAAGTTGGTATTTGATTCGATGCATTTAACATTTTATATTCAATTTTTTTGTAGAAGTGCATAACATATATGTACCAGTAACTTACAATCTATTCATTAGAAAGATCAAGAGGTTGGTCCCATCCCTTGCAAATATATAGAGGGTCTTTTTTTACTCTAGTTAAATTAATAACAATAAATTCTCTATCTTGCAAATTTTTATCAAGTATATTAACAACATTGTGCCATTTTTTTGTATATCATCAGGCAATGTTAACTAGTTCATCATATGTCCTACTACCATTAAAGAGAACAATATAATTGAGATTTTTTTTTATTAGTTTATGACAGTCAAAAAAGCTTTGTATTATATATATTAAACTGATATTAGCATGTTGCCCTTCACTAAAATATGGAGCAATTTTATCTTGTATTTTTTTAGACTTAGTACATAAATCTTCAAATACAACTACTGTTCCTTTTTTAGGTGAGAAATCATTAATTTTTGGCATTTTATTAGGCTTCATTGCTTAGAATGTAATATTTTCACAATATAGTTTTGGACTGTTTGCAATTATTTCATAACAATGTTTTAGATATTTGTATTTCAGCTCATTAAGATGATGTTCAATCAAAACCAAATCATTATTCTTAATATATCTTGTTCTATCTTTTTTTCATCCATCTTGTTCCCAAGCAAAAGGTTAATAACCTTATTAGTTTTTCCTGATCTGGTTTGCCCACTAATCAATAAATTAAATGGCCATTAGGGCATACTATTTAATGAATTAAACCTTTCTAGATTATTAAATTCATCGATGTTTAAAACTATTTTTTTAACAGGGTCTAGCTTTTCTATTTTCATATTGATCAAGATAAGTAATACAAAATTATTATATCGAAAAATAATGATCTTATAAGTTTATTTTTTGAGTAATAAATAACCCTTCTCTTGTAATTTGCTTTTTATATAAGAAAACAAATCTGCATCATATGGTATTTCAATAAGATCCATACCTTGCTCTTTGCATATATCCTGCTTTTTTTGGTTGTGTAATCTTTGTAAATCTAGATCGGCTAAAAAATTTTTGAAAAAATGTAAAATAAAAAAGTGATTCGATTTTGATGATTTTGGGCTTATTAGAAGCCTTGCCATTGGGGTGAAAGTGTTTTGGAACAACATTAAAATATTGGACACCTGGAATTTGAATGCTAATTTTAGCTCTTCATTATACCTATCTAATTGCATCCCATCTAAGAACTTAACTCTGTATGGTAAAAATTTCTTACTCAATAAATCCTCAAAAATATATCTTGCAGATTGCTCCTCTTTAAAATGTAGACAACTGGGCACTATTTAAATTTTGTAGCTATTAATAGGTATGGATATTCCTACTGGTATTTTCCATTATTATATAACCAAAGATATACATTCTAATCATTGATTCATTCAGTTTTAGTTAAAATATATCCACCACATTTCGAAACATATTGTTTTGCCATATTAAATTCATTATTGAAAACACAAATAAAATATATTAATCCAGAGGGGTGATATTTTCATATAATTTATTAGGTGGATAACTGGTGGATGCTTAACTTTTTCAGAATTCTTGATAGCTTGAAGTTCTTCTTGCTTAAATGGCCAATGTGGATTGTAACACATCAAATGAGCAGTAAATTTAATAAGCTGGTCTTCAAGTAATACAAGACAGGCTATGGTAGATTCTTACTAACAATAACTTTTGCAATTTTATAATTACGTAAAGACTAGTATGGATTTATTTTTCTATGCACGTGTCCTCCTTCAAGCTTCTCAGGTTTTAAGGGTAGGGTGTCATTTTCATATAAAATAGATTGTAGATCAACTTTGTATAACATATCATATGATTTACATATAAACATCATATTATTCGACCAATGAGGATTATCAGATTTTTGTGTAACCCAGGAAAAACATATAGTGACCTCAGAAAATTTAATTCTATATGAAGTTTATTTTTTTAAAGAGATGCATTTCTTACAACTTCACTATTATAAACAAGCTACTTTAAACTATATATTATATAAATATGGTAAAAATTGACTCAGATAATAAAAAGTTTTATTAGAAGCATATTTTTATTTACTATATAAAAATTCAATCTACCATGTAGATCATATGAAAAAGATCTACGTACACCCTACCCTTAATTAATATTTTATAATCATTCCTTTTTGTAATTGCAGTTCATTTTTTCCAATAGGTCTTATATTTAATAGAAATTTTGGGGATTACTTCTTGCAATATCATCGCATATGATAGAGATATATCTATTAATCATATTTTATTATTATTCATATAGTTGACAATTTTTTAAAATATCTTATTCCATAATTTTGAACGTTTATCTTTTTTGAGTTTGCCTTCTATAGCAGATTGAATTTAATATATAAGTCTTGCCAAATCTTGTTTGAATTTTTTTATTAACAATAAGCTTTCAAAGCTATAAAGGTCTACAACTCTTATAGGAACATTATAATACTTTATTCTTTGTGTAAATAATTCTTTAAACTCTCTAGCAGTATCTACCATTAATAAAGCTAGCCATGTACCAGTAAGTAGATTTTTTTTGGAATTGTATATTTTTTCGATTGCATTCCAAACCTCTGAGCTAGTCTTTGATATCAATGCTACTGCACATTTAAATCTCATTGTCACGTCTATCAACACAAATATACTTTTTCCTTTTTCTGACCATTGTGAACATGAGGTAGTAAGTCACATTGATATAATTTATTAGGGATTCAATATTTAGAAAAACTAGCCTAGGCCTTAATCTTTGGTGGATGTTGTAATCATACTAATTTTCTAACCACTTTGCAATATCTCTAAGTTGAAAGTGATAATATCTAGTAATGCTACAGTGATGCCACCAAAATTAATTTTTGAAAAAGGCCTATTTCGTCTTCATTAAAGAAAATTAAAATTTTTCATAAGGATGAGCAAATAAAATTTATATAGTTATGTCCCTTATAATTTCGTCTATTCAAAAAAAGTATCAAATAATTTTGTCTTTTAAATAAAATAGGTCAAAAACAATTTCATCTTCAAATTTTAATTTTGGGTTTTAGAACCCGAAATATTTCGTTCTCATATATAATTATACCCTTCTTCTTTAATTTTTTAGCAGTAGGATAAAAACCTGGTACATTATAGTAGATCATACGAAAAACAATTTGCAACTCCTCACTGGGATTGATAATTATTGTAGACATGCTTATTCTTGCTTTGCGCCTATATATTTTGCTATAACAGTAAATTATTATTTAGTAAAGTTTCTGGAAAAGTTGATATATTATAGGCTTTTATAATGTTATCAAATACAGTGTCCCTATCTAGTGAAACAATCAAAAAATTTAAAGCTAGTTTGCAGATAATAAAAAATCGATTCTGTAAATTACAATGGAATCTAGACTTAAAAGAAAATTATATTAAATATCTTGAAAAAGAACTCTTAATTCGAGATGAAGAACTAGATCTGTTGTGACTAGAAATATTTAATCTTAAAGAACAGCTAAAAAAGGTACTTCAAGATTTTGTAAGCCAAAAAAATTATATCAATTATTTAGAAAAGCGATTAGTAATTTTTTAGAATAATAACAATAAACTTAATAAAAAAATAAAAATGTTTATTTCATATAAAAATAGTAATGATACCATAAATATAGCACAACAACCAGGATTATCTTGAATATTATCTTTTCCTGAAAATCAAGCCAGAATCCAAAATAATAAAATTTAGCAAGAGATTAATAATATCTAAGGGTTAGTAAAACTACAGAGGGACAACTTATATGATATATAGCTAATAAAATGTCTTTCATGATTTTGTATAACAATCAAATAGATTTATAAGGAGGACTGTAATCAATAGAAACATTGGGTCACTTGAAGAACAAGGAACCCAGTAATCATTATATCACGTGAATTATGCAATTACGTCATTGTTTACTAGCACTAAACAAATTAACTAAACTAACCTATCACCTAACCCTAATACTAACCCTAATTGGTCAGAGCGTATCAATGGTCAATTAGTGTCTATGTAAGGTGATACAAAAGTTATATTTTTGATGCATTTTGCCCAAAAAACGTATTTTTTCTGATACATCTTTGTACATCTTATAAAAATTTGTCTGTTCACATGCATATTGTATAATTAAAAAGTCAACAAAAAAAAGGTCAAAAAAAAACAAACCTATCGTATCATAGAGTTACCTTTTAAAGCAGTAAAACAATAAAACCTGCTTTGTTATTAAAAACTTGTTTTATTATTAATTACATTTGTGCACTATATTGAACCATTAAACTTCATTCCTTTTTATAATTATTCAAGTACTTCTTTTAGATTTGCTTATTTTTTTTAATCTAACCCTGTAACATTCTAAACTCTCAAATACTATCTCCAAGTACAGATTAAATTAGTCTGAGTTTTTTGCTTGTATCCCAGTATGTAATGCAATAATTTCTTATAACAAGCCGCTTTAAAAAAATCCAAACTCAGATCTCATACTATACTCTAATCCCAATTCTTTATTATTAAAAAAATATATTCATTAAACTACTAATTCTTTTTGTACTAAATTCCTATTTTAGGCTCGTTTGGCCTTGCCAAAGTTTGTTATACCAGAATATATATTTTATACTCAAATATAAATTTATAGCAATAACGAAAAAAATGGGACAATAATTATTGTAAAAGTACAAAACAAAATTATTTTAAGTTAATTACAATACAAAAATCCAAAAAAGTGAAGCATTAATTGTGCTTTTTGATATGGACAATAATTAGTAATAGGCTATGTCTTCAGAATTATATATATATATTAATCAGTAGGATTTGATGTCAATGTTAATTTTCTTGTTGTGGTATTAACTTAGATTTGTCATTCTATTCTTTGTCTATTTTCTAATACTAAATTTAAATATTTACTAAAATATTCTCAGAGATCGATCCATATAATAATCTCTGACTTTATTGATTATTATCCCTTAAACCGTCTAGCAGGCAAATTTGTCCGCTAAATTATTTTTAAAAAGTTTTTTTGAGTTTTCTTAAAATTTATTTAAGCTTAACCCCCCTATTTATTGAATAAAATTATTCCTTTTTATATAATATATTTATTCTATCTTTAATTTTGATTAAGATATTACATTTTTAATAAAACTTATTTTTTAGTTTTACTATTAAAATTTTAAAAAGTTTTTTAAAATTTTTTATGTTCCCGAAGAGAAATTTTGTAGTTACTACTAAGTAAAGTTCAAATTTTGCTTAATAAGTTGTAAAAGTTTTAATAATAAAAGTAGTGTAATTTTAAATTGTCTACAACTTTGGATTAAGGTAATAGGGGGTCTATCTTATAATTTTATTGAGTAAAACTAAAAAAACAGAAAAAATTTTTATAATTAAAATTTTTTAAAAAATTATAAATTTTTCTTTTATAAGCAACTTCAAATTTTTTATAAATATTAAGCAAAATAAAAAGAAGTTTTAAATAGTATATAATTATAGTTTTTATTTAAAAAAAAAATTATAAAATATTTTTATTTTTTAAAAAAATAGATCAAATATGAATTTAAAATTTAAGCAGCCAAATTTGTCCGCTAAACTGGACGGTTTAAGGGATAATATAATCAATTATAGCAGAATTGAACGTATCAATTATCAATATAATTTGAACACTTTACAGTACTGTAACTATAACATAATTTTTCAATAATGAGTTTCTTCTATATATACTACTTTATTTATAATTATTGGCCAGAGCGTAGTGACGGACATTTAGTGTTTACGCATAGTGATATAAAAGTTCCGTTTTTGATGCGGTTTGATCTAAAAAAATTATTTTTTTAATTTTTTTTATATCAATTACATAAAATTAGATCAGAACCACAATTTGGAAATTTTTTGTTCGTCCGCATGCGTGTCGCATAAAAAAAAACCCCTCCGATAAAAAAAAATCAACAAACAGGCCTGCCAATTAAATAATTTTTTAATAAATTTACATATTCTATTAGTTGGACGCCTAAAATTTACAAAAATATTCGAATATAAATTTGTTTTTGAAACTTTGTATATATTTTGTAAAAATTTCCAAGCAATTCCTTGTCTTTTTAATGAGTTGAATCATTTTAAAACTTATAATTTTAATAAATATATTTATATTACCGTTATTAGTATAAGCTATAGCTAGACACTTATAAACAAATTAGATTTAAATAATATATAATATACTGTTGTTATAGAATAAGTTGTAGTTAATTTTGGTAGAAATTAGTTTGAAAATTAGAACTTAATAAGGAACTTTTGTAATAACTGTATTTAGTAATAGTGATATGTGAAATTGATGTGCAATGACGCTTAATGATGCTTAGCGACGCTTAACGATGCTTAGTGACGCTTAATGACGCTTAGCGACGCTTAACGACGCTTAGCGACGCTTAGCTCAATAGATATATAAACCNTTAATAAGTTGTAAAAGTTTTAATAATAAAAGTAGTGTAATTTTAAATTGTCTACAACTTTGGATTAAGGTAATAGGGGGTCTATCTTATAATTTTATTGAGTAAAACTAAAAAAACAGAAAAAATTTTTATAATTAAAATTTTTTAAAAAATTATAAATTTTTCTTTTATAAGCAACTTCAAATTTTTTATAAATATTAAGCAAAATAAAAAGAAGTTTTAAATAGTATATAATTATAGTTTTTATTTAAAAAAAAAATTATAAAATATTTTTATTTTTTAAAAAAATAGATCAAATATGAATTTAAAATTTAAGCAGCCAAATTTGTCCGCTAAACTGGACGGTTTAAGGGATAATATAATCAATTATAGCAGAATTGAACGTATCAATTATCAATATAATTTGAACACTTTACAGTACTGTAACTATAACATAATTTTTCAATAATGAGTTTCTTCTATATATACTACTTTATTTATAATTATTGGCCAGAGCGTAGTGACGGACATTTAGTGTTTACGCATAGTGATATAAAAGTTCCGTTTTTGATGCGGTTTGATCTAAAAAAATTATTTTTTTAATTTTTTTTATATCAATTACATAAAATTAGATCAGAACCACAATTTGGAAATTTTTTGTTCGTCCGCATGCGTGTCGCATAAAAAAAAACCCCTCCGATAAAAAAAAATCAACAAACAGGCCTGCCAATTAAATAATTTTTTAATAAATTTACATATTCTATTAGTTGGACGCCTAAAATTTACAAAAATATTCGAATATAAATTTGTTTTTGAAACTTTGTATATATTTTGTAAAAATTTCCAAGCAATTCCTTGTCTTTTTAATGAGTTGAATCATTTTAAAACTTATAATTTTAATAAATATATTTATATTACCGTTATTAGTATAAGCTATAGCTAGACACTTATAAACAAATTAGATTTAAATAATATATAATATACTGTTGTTATAGAATAAGTTGTAGTTAATTTTGGTAGAAATTAGTTTGAAAATTAGAACTTAATAAGGAACTTTTGTAATAACTGTATTTAGTAATAGTGATATGTGAAATTGATGTGCAATGACGCTTAATGATGCTTAGCGACGCTTAACGATGCTTAGTGACGCTTAATGACGCTTAGCGACGCTTAACGACGCTTAGCGACGCTTAGCTCAATAGATATATAAACCCACCTTATTTCCCTTAGTTTTGGACAGATCCAGACATTGTATTTTATCTTTACCTTTATATTTATTATCCTCCTTCCTTATTATTAATAAACTCTTGGGATTTCTAAGGAACAGACACCTTGGAATAGCCCTCTTGTTAAATTAATAAACTGTCTATTATCTCTTGTTGTTTTATACCAAACTGCCTTAGAGAAGTGTATAGTTTCTTACAGACATAAAAGAAACTATACTTCCCTCTTGCACACCGCTTCACGCCCAAAGTAAGGGATCTCAGGAGCCGTGTGATTGTTACCTTACCGGAATTAAAGAAGGCTTCTGGTACTGTAACATTTGGTGCCTTCTGGTGGAAACCTAATTAAATTATTGGATATTATTGAAGAATTTGGAAATCTTATTATTACTTTGGCAGAAATTTTTATTTTTTTTTGGCTGTTACTAACTCTCTTGCTGTTTAATTGCACTCTTATTATTCTCTTACTACTTACTTGGAATTTTCTTTTTTGTTGAATATTAACTATTTACTATATTTTGAAGATTAAAATTTTGTTAACAACTTACTACTAACCTTTTATTTTTGGAGGTATTTTATTATTCTTTTAATAGTTTCCTTAAGACTAGTGAACTGCCTTTTCTATATGAATAGAGCATATGAACTATACTTAGAACAAATTGAAGTACACGAAACAAGTCATCCTTTCTCACTTGCGGTAGATGTTTTGCAAGCCTACCATCCTGATTTATCCTGTACCATATGTTATCCTGTTGCTAATTTATACTGTCCCTTTCGCCGATTTTGGGGAACATATCGAGACAATTATTTTGCTACCCAATATTCACAAAAGACAAACGACTCTTACTGTATTTTAGTTGCTGCTACTGATTATAATACTGCTAGAGCTGCTGCTCGAGATATTGTTTTTAGTTGCCGCTATAACAACGATCTATTAGACCCAAAAGAAGTTATTGTGGTCTACTCCTTGCACACACCCCCTATACTCTTGCACCTGTTTTACCTCTTAATTTTGAAGCTACCCTACTTGATCTTCACATTGAGGACCTCTTACCTTCTACACCTGCTTCAACTCTATCAAGGACTGAAAACCTTCTATTCGATTTTCAAAATCAACTAGTAAGAACTGAATTAAATTTTGACGTTTCTCCACCCAGATCTATATTTACTTTAGGACCTGAACAATTAGCTGATACTGGTGTTGGTTCTTCCACTAATAATTATATACCAATCCCTTCAAGCCTTGCACTTCCTTCTTCACCTATCTCAGAAATTCCATATCATTATACTCAAGAAACTACTTCTTCTCCATGAAATCGTTTCCTTCGCTATTTACAACAAACCTTTTCTTCTGCTCGCACAACTGTTCCTCCATCTCCTCTTGTAACTGAATATTACCCAACTATTAATTTAGATATAAACGTTACTCCACGCCATACACCTCCATTACTCAATACCCCTCCTCTTAACGACCAAAATTTAATTAACCCTCTCGACCATTATATTCAAAACCAAAACGCTACTATTGTTAAAGCTGACTCTCCTCCACAATTCGAGAAAATAAATTTACAACCTCTTGTTAAAGAATTAAACCCTATCTTACCTCTTAACCAACCAGAAAATCTAATGGGTGATCAAGCTTTACAAGCTACTGCGCAAGCAATAACTGATCTTGCCAATGCCCTTGGGCAAGGCTCTGAGAAAACTCTTATTACTGTTGCAGATTTTTACGGTGACGGAACCCAAGACCTTGCTGACTGGCTGAAGGAATTTCGAAGAGCCGCTACTGCTAACCGATGGAGTGCTGAACGGAAACTTCAACTTGCTCCTGTATACCTTAAAGGTGTCGCTCTAAACTGGTATACCGCTTTAAACCTGGTACCCAATGCTTTTAATGATGACCATAACCAGGACCGAAGTTTCCAGCATTTTTTTAAGGCACGTTTTTATACTACTAAGCAAAAGGCCCTTTGGCAAAAACAACTTTTCAAGATTAAGCAAGGACCCACAGAGACTGTGGATGGATATGTCAACCGATTTCGTACATTACAAAAGAAAGTGGACCCAACCGGTGTTTTTCCCGCTGACTTTGTTAAACAACTTTTTATTCAAGGCTTACGTCCTGAGTATGCAGTTAATGTTCAAGCTGCTATACCTAATACTCTGGCCAATGCTATTGAAGTAGCCCTTCGCTGAGAAACTGGAAAATTAATGACTACCCCTACCACCAATACCGACCAAGCTATTCAACAACTTACAGACCAAATTGCTAAGCTTAGTATTAATTTAGCCCAGACACAGACCACACCTACCTCTTCTGTTAATTATGCTGACAACCGTGCCCAAACCCCTCGAATGAAAGAGCCTCCTATCTGCTATTATTGTGGACGCACTGGACATTTTATTCGTGATTGCAATAGTAGAAAACAGGACCAACGACAAGGATCCAATTCTCGTCGTAATAATAATAACAATAACCGGAACAGAAATAACAACCAAAATAGGGACCGAAATGGTCGCTCTTCTGATCGCTATTCCAATAACAGAGACCGTTCTCGCAGTCGCAATAATTCTCGTCCTAGAAGCCAATCTAGAGATAATAATTATAGAAGCCGAAATAATGATAACTATCACTCTTACCAAAACTCCTCTAATCGATCTCCTTCGCCTTATCATCGAAGTGTTAATTATCTTACACAAAATCAGACTCAGACACCCTCTCTTACTGCTAGCAAGTGGAAAACGCTACTCAATAATCCATCTATCCGAGGTGCCTTGGCTACTCACCTGTATGAGGAAGCCAAAAATGCCAACCTTGTTCAAACCCCTGCGTATACTACACCTGTCAAATGTAATGTCTCTCTTCAGAATAAACCTTACCAAGCTATTATTGATAGTGGTGCTTCAATCAGCATGATTGCTCACAAGGCAGTCAAAGAACTTGGATTGACTATTGAAAAGGCCTCTAACAGCCTTATTGTTCCTGCAGTTGGAACTTCCACTCGGCCTTTAGGGATTATAAAAGACCTGCCAATTGAAATTGATCACATTACTATCCCTCTTACTGTAGAAGTAGTAGACACTACTTCTTACTCTCTTCTATTAGGCAATGACTGGAATCAAAAAGTGGAAGCAAATTATAATTGGAAAAATGGTTGTTATACTTTTAAATGGGAAAACAAGAAACATACTATCCCTACTACTTATGAAAGTAACCAACCTCTACCCAGTCAACCCACTGTGACTGCACCAGATGAATTAGACCTTTATGAACCAGAATACTTATATCCTCGAGAAGCTTATACTTTTGATCGAGAAGACTCAGACCAATCTCTCTCACCAGAAGAAAATGAATGGACCACTTATCATTCTCGCCGTAGAAACAGAAAAGCTCCTAAACAGCGTGTCTGTGGAAATTGTGGTTCTCCTGACCACCTCTTTGCAAATTGTCCTACCAACCAATGTAATCGATGCCAGGAATTTGGCCACATCGCTGTTAAATGCCCTAAACAAGCCCCAAGACGTACCACCTGCCCTACTTGTCATGACTCCAACCACCTATATAGGGACTGCCCCAATAATGTCTGCAGAGGATGCAGTACGTTAGGACATATTGAAGCCTACTGTCCTCTTGCCACTTGGAAAAGACAAAATTTGGTTTACCAGTGTGGATGTACTCTTGATCAAGTTGATAGTAATCGCCTACCTAACCATAGCACTCGCCGTACCCACCATTGTTGTCAATGTAGAGTTCCTAACAGACCTGAAGTCCTTAGACTTCTTGAAGAGAAACTTGTTTGCCCTGGATGCTATTCTGACTTTCACTGTGCTCTAGACCGAGAAGACCCTAGGAGTATCCATTTCTTCACCCAAGGTGAAGGACGTGGAATGCTTGTTAATTGCAAAGTATGTAATAAAGCAGATACAAGACCTAGAATGTGTCAATTAGACAGTCTTCGGGAAGAATTATGGTTTTGTGAATTAGAACACCTTTACGCATACAAGGCTAGCCAGGATATCCAGTATAATCCTAATTATAACCTCTGGACTCGAATCAAACGTTATACTGAATCAACAAAGAATGCCGGACACCAATATGAAATGAACCAGACCAGAATTTACCGACTTGCGAAGATTCTCTTGGATGAAAATGACCAGACCATTGCCCAGGCCCTAGAACCTCTAACCTCTGACCGCATAACTCAACCCTGGAGCTATGAGGAAATGCAACTTATATTGCAAGCTGAATCAGACTTACTATCAGAAAATGATATTGACCCGCTACAAGCAATTTTAGATGAATCCTTCGACACTAGCCACCCAGACTATGACCAGAAGTATGCCCTCGCTGTACTTCGAAGAAACTTTACAGTTCCTGTTGACCTCTGTCAGGAATGTTTACATGTTAAACACCAAGAGGAATTGAATGCAAATCAAGGGTATTGTGATGATTGCAAACTTCCAGACCCAGAAATTTACTCTCCACCTGCTGAAGAAACAGTTAAGGAAATCGATGATGGTTCACAGTTTTATCAGCTTCAACAACAAGTACAACAACAGGATCAATTGATAAAACAATTACAAGCAAGAATTGAAACCTTGGAAACTACCAATGCTGCTTTATTATGCTTTTTCCAAGAAGAAGCCCAAAATGCCCACCATCGAGCTAATGCCTTGGATACACTTTGTCAAAATTTTTAGAGAATCCTAGGCAGGATCATAAACTACCTGTCGACCCAGACCAGAACCTTATACCCAAATTTGTAAATATTATTACTCTTGAACATGAAGAATATACCCTATCGACCCAGACTTCTTTAAATATTGGACCACTTAATAAAGAACAAGGCCTAGCTTTTCGGAAATTATTAGAAGAATTTGCAGACCTCTTTGCAAATGATATAACTGAGCTAGGACGAACCAACTTGGTTACTCACCGAATCTATACTGAGGATGTACACCCTATTCGTTCCCGGCCTTATTCTGTACCTCCTAATGAACAAGAATTTATACAAGAAGAAATCCAAAGAATGTTAGAACATAAACTCATTCAACCCTCTGATAGCCCTTGGACCTCACCTGTTGTTCTAGTACGAAAGAAAAATGGCAAATTACGATTCTGTGTAGACTACAGAAAAGTAAATGCTGTTACCAAAAAGGATGCTTACCCTCTGCCTCGTATTGATGAAATGCTTAATGCCCTTACAGGATGCTCTTGGTTCTCTACTCTCGATCTTGCGAGTGGATATTGGCAAGTTGCCATGGACCCCCGTGACAAAGAGAAAACTGCCTTTACTACACGATACGGAATTTATGAATTTAATGTAATGCCTTTTGGTCTTTGCAATGCTCCTGCAACTTTTCAAAGGCTGATGGATCGTGTATATAAAGGAATTGCATGGAAATTTGTAGTTGTGTACTTAGACGATACAATTGTTTATTCGAGAACATTTGATGAACATTTAACCCATTTAAAAAGAGTATTTAATAGAATTAAACAAGCAGGACTCAGACTTAATATAGAAAAGTGTACTTTCTGGATGCACCAACTACCATTTCTTGGACACTTAATCTCTGCTAACGGTATCGCCCCTGACCCTCAAAAAGTAGAAGCTGTCCAACGGATTCAACCTCCTAAAAACCTTACAGCCCTTCGATCTTTCCTTGGACTTGCGGGATACTATCGCCAATTTATTCAAAACTTTTCATCAATCGCTCGCCCTTTGAATTCTCTTCTACAAAAGAATGAACCCTATCACTGGCAAGACAAACAACAAAAAGCTTTTGAAGAATTAAAATCTAGACTCATTACTGCTCCTATATTAGCCTACCCCAATTTTAAAGAGACATTTATACTTGCTACCGATGCTTCTTATAATGGCTTTGGTGCCACACTAAGCCAACTAGATAGGAATGGAAAAGAACACCCGATTGCCTATGCTAGTAAAAGTTTGCGAAAAGAAGAAATGAATTATGCAGCAACTGAACTTGAATGTGCTGCAGTTGTATGGGCCATAGAACATTTTCACAAATATTTAGGCGCTACAAAATTCATCTTAGTTACAGACCACTCAGCATTGAAATGGTTACGTACTGCTGAACCCAAAGGAAGAATTGGAAGATGGATCTTGAAGCTCCAACCATACAATTTTGGAATTATTCATAAACCAGGCCGAATTCATTCGAATGTTGATGCCCTCTCTCGGTTACCGACTCAGACCATTGTACCTAATAAATTATATGAATCTTGACCAATATCATAATCTTTACCACTATTTGGACACAGACCAATTTCCAGATGGATTTACTGACCAAGAACAAAAACGACTAATGACCCAGGCTAAATACTTTGAAGTTAGACATCACCTTCTCTATAAAAAGAATAAAAGGAACCCAGACAGGCCACTTAGAGTTATAAAATGGACAGAAGTTGAACCAGTATTATATATGATGCATAAGCACCCCACTGCTGGACATTTGGGAACTGACGCTATGTATTATAAAATATCTGACCGCTATTATTGGGATCAAATGTATAGAGATATACAAGAATATGTGAAGACTTGTGAGGAATGCCAAAGAAGACAAAAAGGTCATAGGAAAGAACCTTTACACCCTATACAAATAGGAAGAGCTTTCGAACGTGTTGGAATTGACCTTGTAGGCCCTTTGCCTATAACTAAACAAAACAATCGATATATTATTGTCGCTACCGAATACCTGACACGATGGCCAGAAGCTCGTGCTGTTCCAGATGCTAGTGCTAATACACTCGCTCAGTTTATCTTTGAAGAGATAATCTGTAGACATGGAACTCCAAAAATTATCTTATCAGACCAAGGTCGCAATTTTATTAGCGAAACTATTAGAATTCTCTGCGAGAAATTTCTTATCAAGCACAAATTCTCTTCTCCCTACCACCCTCAGACAAATGGGATGGTGGAAAGATTTAATAGAACATTGTGTGAATCACTTGCAAAAGTGAAAGGAGATGATGATTGGGATTTGTATATACCTGCTGTTCTCTTAGCATATAGAACAAAAAGACATGCTACCACAGGATATACCCCCTTTCAACTTATATATGGGAGATATGCTATCTTACCAATCGAAGCACTTTTCCCAGTAGAACCTATAGAAATTGATGATGAAATAGACTTACAAGGAAGTATTCTCCAACGTGCTTATGATTTAATAGAGAAATTACCAAACTACCAGAATCAGGCCAGACAAAATACTGAACGATCACAGCAAAAACAAAAAGTCCGTTTTGATGCCAATATTCGAACAGAGACATTTGAAATTGGTGATAAAGTGTGGATACAAAGAAAGGAACTAGAAGCCTCTCGCTCAGCCAAATTTGAAGATAAAAGATTTGGACCTTTTCTTATCCATGAGAAATTAGACAATGGTGCTTATAAATTACGGACAATAGAAGGAAAAATTTTACAAAAATACTATAATAGTGATCGTCTTGCTAAATATCACGAGCCACAAACTTGGGAACCAGTAGTTGTTATTGATTCCCCTAGAAATTTCTAGAAGAAATTTGATCTACAAGGGGATGAAACACACAATTTAATTCGTAAAACCTCAAAATGTATTTATACAACTACCCCTTTTGGAATTTTCCCAAAAATGACTACCCCTACATTGCAACCTCAAACCTTGTTAGCCCTCCAATACCTTTTTCAGACATGGAAACAAGATAATGCCGCCCAAAATTATGCATTGTGGATTACATCACAATGTGTATGGTTATGTGATAATAATGATACCACTCAGACTATTGACCTTACTAATGTAATTACTTCTTTTCTTGAGCCAGACTCAAATAATTTTCTGAACACTCTAGAAGACACAGAGCAGTTAGAAATTAATTCACCAGGAGTAAATGACACAGAAGAAATAAACCCAAACTTGGAACTGGAAGACATACAGGAAGAAACATTAACTGTTCCAACTACTAATCCCCAAGAAGACACTCCTGCTCCATTACCTGGGAAATTAACCAAAATTATACAAGATATTATTCAACCTTGTGGACCTCTAACTCAGACATCTATTCCTCTATATACTGGAATAACGTATCAAGAGAAATTGCAGAAAATTCTCAAACGAATTAAAACTCGAACTAGAAACAGACAAGACCAGACTAAGCTGCTCGAAGCTTATTATTATCTTGGTAACCTTATAGACAAGTACCCTGATGCTCATGAAGATATTCAATCAATAATTGAGAAGACTCAAGGAGAAAGAAGAGCCCGAGACACATGGAAGTGTGCCAGACGGATGAAATTGCTTTTCTCTAATCGACCTCTAGAAAATATCTCTCGAACAACCTATATTACTTATACAATGATTACGAGGTTAACTGATGCCGAACTTTCTCAAGTCCTTCCCCAAATTAGAACTCACGGAGTTCGTTCTTAAAGGGGAGAGTAATGTTATAGAATAGGTTTTAATTTTGGTAGAAATTAGTTTGAAAATTAGAACTTAATAAGGAAATTTTGTAATAACTGTATTTAGTAATAGTGATATGCGAAATTGATGTGCAATGACACTCAATGACGCTTAGCGACGCTTAACGACGCTTAGCGACGCTTAATGACGCTTAGCGACGCTTAACGACGCTTAGTGACGCTTAATGACGCTTAGCGACGCTTAACGACGCTTAGCGACGCTTAGCTCAATAGATATATAAACCCACCTTATTTCCCTTAGTTTTAGGCAGATCCAGACATTGTATTTTATCTTTACCTTTATATTTATTATCCTCCTCTCTTATTATTAATAAACTCTTGGGATTTCTAAGGAACAGACACCTTGGAATAGCCCTCTTGTTAAATTAATAAACTGTCTATTATCTCTTGTTGTTTTATATCGAACTGCCTTAGAGAAGTGTATAGTTTCTTACAGACATAAAAGAAACTATACTTCCCTCTTGCACACCGCTTCACGCCCAAAGTAAGGGATCTCAGGAGCCGTGTGATTGTTACCTTATCGGAATTAAAGAAGGCTTCCGGTACTGTAACACTGTATTATTAAATATATACAACTATTATATATTATATTAAAATAATTAATTAGTTTTATTTAAAATTTTGAATTTTAAAATATTTTCGCTCCGGCCTCACAATGCTACGCATTAGCCTAGTATACTAAATTTCAAAATGCTGTATATAGTAGTTGGTAAATATTGAAAGTACATCATCAGAAAATTTATATATAGATATTGATCGATATATAGCACTTAATCGTTTTATATCGATTGTAAAATATTGTTATATATCGATTAAAATATTGTTATATATCGATTAATTGGATAAAAATCGATATATATCTATAATCGAATATATCATAATATCGTTATATATCGATTAATTGGATAAAAATCGATATATATCCATAATCGATATATATCATTTTTTATATTAAATCGTTATATATCTATAAATCAATTATAATCATAATTATTTGAAATGATATGATGATTAGCAGATCTTTAACGATTACTTAGTGTTTTGACCGCATCACTAGTGATGCGAACAGCTAAAGCTGAGCTATGAGCCGAACGGCTAAGCCGAGCTGATCATCGGCTCGGCTTTGGGTCTACTAATAAGGTATCGGCTCCAAAAATGGCTTGGCTAAGACCTTGAAGCCGATCGTCGGCTCAGCTGTGAGTCTACTAATAAAGTATTTCTCCTATTGGCCAATAGTAGATAATCCAGTATCGTGTGTTCAACTTTATCTATGAGGAAAATTGGCTTATAAATGGCTCAGCTTGAGGGAGATCAGCTTATAAATGGCTCAGCTCTGGATATAGAGCCAAAGGATCGGCTCAGCTTAGTAAATATTAGCCGTGAGCCGAGCTGAGCTGAGCCGTTCGCATCACTACGCATCACGAAAATTTTAAACCGAATCACCAGATAAAAAAAAAAAAAAATGAAAAAAAATTTTAAAAAATTTCCTATGCCCATCTAATCTGTACCGTATTCTAAATCATAAAAATATATTCCACAAAATAAAAAAAAAACTTAAAAAAAAAAAA
>QKWP01000180.1:387407-406013 GCA_003550325.1 Gigaspora rosea | reverse complement strand
AAATTAATAAAAATAAAAAAAAACAAAAACAAAAAACATGAAACGAAAAAATAAATAAAACGAAACCTTGCAAAAACTTGTGAAAACTTGCGTTCTTGAACTTTCGAAATTGCTAAAGAAAGTAGTTGTGTGTTCTTGCAAAGTGTCGAAAGGCTGAATTAGCTTGCGCTAAGTACCGAAAAGTCACTGGATTTCTTGCAAAGTGCTAGTAGTAAAGTGTAGAAATAAAATAAAAAAAATTAAAAAATAAAACATATGGGCTGATTTTGTTAATTGCTAATAACTCTTGATATACTAATTCGTTTTGAATGATTTAACTACCAAAATGTTCGTCTCAATGAGATGATTCTAATGAATCCAAAATCATCAAAATCCAATCACAGAATCCTGAGATCGATTAAGGTTTGTATAATTTTAATAAGAATTTTTAAAATACTATGTAAATATCTTTAATCTTGAATAACTTTGGATCTACTGGTCCGTTTTAGATAATTTAACTACCAAAATGTTTGTCTTAGCAAGATAATTCCAATGAATACAAAATCATTAAAATCCAATCATGAGATCTCGAGATCGCTACAGGTTTCTATATTGTAAACAAACCAATCAAACTGGTCACCTGACTAGTTTGATTGGTTTGTTTACAAATAAAAAATCTGTAGCAATCTCAGAATCCCGTAATTGGATTTTAATGTTTTGGATTCATCAGAATCAGCTTGCTGAGACAAACATTTTGGTAGTTAAATCATCTAAAACGGATCAGTAAATCCAAAGTTATTTAAAATTAAAGATATTTACACAATATTTTAAAAATTCTTATTAAAATTACACAAAACTTAATCGATCTCAGGATCCTGTGATTGGATTTTGATGATTTTGAATTCATTAGAATCGTTTCATTGAGACGAACATTTTGGTAGTTAAATCATTCAAAACGAATTAGTATATCAAGAGTTATTAGCAATTAACAAAATCAGCCCATATGTTTTATTTTTTAATTTTTTTTATTTTATTTCTACACTTTACTACTAGCACTTTGCAAGAAATCCAGTGACTTTTCGGTACTTAGCGCAAGCTAATTCAGCCTTTCGACACTTTGCAAGAACACACAACTACTTTCTTTAGCAATTTCGAAAGTTCAAGAACGCAAGTTTTCACAAGTTTTTGCAAGGTTTCGTTTTATTTATTTTTTCGTTTCATGTTTTTTGTTTTTGTTTTTTTTTATTTTTATTAATTTATTTTATTCCAGCACTTTGCAAAAACCTTTAACAATTTCTAAATTGTAAAAACACGAACTCGAAATGGAGATTTAGGGCTTTGTTTATTTTTTTATTTAGTTTGTTTACATTTTTGTTTTTTGTTTGTTTTGTTTTTTTTACTTATTTTTTTAACTTTATTTTATTTTATTTATTCTTTACTTCTTTCGAAACTTTGCAAGAAAACGACTTGACTTTCTGGGCACTTTACAAGAACACCAATTCTAACATCTCTGGTACTTTGCAAGAAGTCACAAATATGAACGAATATAATCAAATATAAGTGAATATGTGCGAAATATATAGTTTATTTTTTTTGTTTTTGTTTTTTTTGTTATTTTTACGACTTGGTTTTTTGTTTTTTGTTTGTTTTTTTTTTACTTATTTATTTTATTTTATTTATTCCTTACTTCTTTCAGAACTTTGCAAATAAACAACCAACTTTCTGGCACTTTGCAAGAAGTAGCAAATATAAGCGAATATAAATGAATATAAGCGAATTATAAGTGAATATAAAGAATATAATAGTTTATTTTTTTGTTTTCATTTTTTTAATTTTTTTTGGTTTCGTTTTTTTGGATTTATTTTTTTTGTCATTTTTTTTATAATAATATATAATATATGTAATATTTAAAATATAATATATAAAGGGTGTGGTGACTTAGGGAAGTTGGTAAGTTGTCACCCCAAGTGGCAGGTCTTGAGTTCAAATTCCACTGGCGACGCTTTTGAAAAAATAGAACTGTGTTCCGGTAACTGTTTCTTGTCGATTGGTTGGGTACATCACCTGTAGTCCTTGGTTACCATCTTGAATGGGAGCTTTCAGGCGAAGTTGTGTCTCGTTACACAGACAAATCCAAGGAACCGGAGAAACAGAAACCCATTTGGCAAGTCCCAAGTAGGGAGGTAGCTCTGATCTTCGACAGTGCTACCAAAATTGGAATTTGGACCGAAACCAGAGAACCAGACGTTGTCCTTGGGGACAAGGTCTACCAACCTGGCTGCCGGAGTCGCACCGGAGGAAAAGGACCCATGTTGAGGAATTGGGGACCAAGGGGAGAAAAACCATAATGGCACCTAATGCCAGGTAGATCAACCCTTCCGGGCCAACTGGATTGGAAGTCTGGGATATACCAGTGAAGGACCGGAGGAAAATGATGGTGGGCAGTGTTGTACACGGACATTGTCCCGCTGATTTTTCAGGGACGCGAATAGTCCAGGAAGGGACGTCCGGGACATGTCTGCAATAATGTCCCAACATGATACATGTCCGCCGGGTAAAACCAATCAAATTGCGGAATTATACGAATTTTATTGGTAGATGATCACGTGTTGAGTCACAAAATGTCCGGGACAAAAAAAATTCTGGGCGGACATGTCCCGGACTGTCCGCCGTCCGTGTCTGTGTCCCATGACAACACTGATGGTGGGTGCCGGGGTTGGAGTGAACCTTACAAGGGCAGTAGTAGGTAATGGTAGCGGTTGCAGGATACCCCCTGACTGCAAGTTGTTTGCCTCGGTGAATGCGTAAATTACTGAAAGTGTAGGTGAATACCTGTGGGGGACAGGTATCGCTCTACTAGGTTTACCACAGGGGCAAATGCCCTCCAATAGGTGTTTGGCTAAAGCCTCAGGGTACTTTTAACAGCAAATTACTCTGTGAAAAAGTATATTGGAAGGAACATTGAACATGGGTAGAAGCCAGAGAGTTTAAATAGCAATCCTCTAGTTGGGTTGCAGGTACGGCATCTAGTATAGAACCTTCGGGCGGACTACTTAAATTAGACAACCAAAAGTTGTACGTGTGGCTAGTTGTACTCTCGTTATACAAATATAATATGTGGCACAGTCATACTGACCGGGCCAACCCGCTTGTACCAATAAAGTGCTAGGGTACCTAAGTGGTCACCTTAATATAAAAAAAAAATATATATATAATATATAATCTTACCTTTAACATTTAAAAAAAAATATATAATATATAATAAAAAAATACAATTTTATATTAAATAGCGAAAACTTGTGACTATTGTATATTTAATAAATTAAAATATTATATAATAATAATAAATAAAAAAAAATTATAATTAAATTGCGAAAACTTGCGAAACTTGCAAAAACTTGCAAAAACCTGTAAAATGTTCAAAAAGCATGATTATGTGAATATAATAATTATTAATTGATATCATATTAGATATATATTGATTAATATCAATATATATCAATTACTATCATTATTGATAGTAATCGGCAGAGGTGATGGGTATCGATATATATCTTACCAGTTAGTAATCGGGGTCCGTTCCTTGAAAATGACCTTACGGGACATAGTAAATCATATGATCAAAACTTGATTTTCAAGGAACAGACCCCATATATCTATATATAAAATTTGCTAATAATATCAAGAACTTGTAGAAGTATTAGTGGAAGCAAGCTTCTGGTTTTCTATACTATTCTATACTTTGCAAACTCCTACACTCTCTCTACGTTAGTTTTTCAGCCTCCCATATAGCTTTTCGCAAAATTTTACCAAAAAGTGGGAATTTTGGCGTACCCTCTCCAAAGATTGATATTGTTTACCCATCTCAAAATAGAAACTCAAGTCACGAAAAGTCATGAGAGATCACAACACAAGTTGCCGATATGTTCACATGTATAGCAATGATTGATGGACATCTACAGAGGAACCTTCTAGAAAAATTTTGATTGGCATATTTTGACCTTTTAGAATAGTTTTTTTCTATGGTTTTTTACTTTAAATACAGTAGCGAGATTTTAGCTAATACTGTATAATTTTTTGCCCTTTGTGAAGAAGGAAAAATTTAAAAGAAAGAAAAAAAACGATCCTGATATGGTATAATAGTTGGGCGTACATTGTACAAAAGTTCAAACAAGTTTGAGCTCCGACTTGAGACAAAAAGTTGTTATGCGGATTGCTTTGGGTACTTAGTACTTGGAAAGCTTCTTCTTGATAGAGTTAAATTAGTAATCAGTGGCAGCATTGTATTACCTATCTCAAATAATAAAAGAAGCAGGATCATTGAATATAAAAAATAAAAAAATCAATATACTGTATATATTAACTTCAAATTAAAATAACTTTTTTTAATTATAAAAAAACAAAAGTCTATTCTAACAAAATTATAGCATTAACAAAATACAATAAAATCTATAAGGAGTTTTTATTAACCAACACTTTATAAAACATACGAATAATTATGAAATTGGATGATAGTAAATATTGAGGTCTCAATTTGAATATATAAGCATACCAAAATCTATCTATACACTTTTATTAATATAACTCTAAACCCTAAATCCTAGCTTAACTATAAAAGAAAGCTGGCAAAAAGGCCCAAAAATTTTAAGAAATTATAAGCAAATTTCACTATTAAATCATCCAATTTCATGATCACCTGTGAAATAAAATACTAGAAGTTTTTTTTTTTTTTGCTAAATCAGAGGAAATTAGAATATTAATCAGAATTTATATAATAATACTTCGTAATATCTATTTACAAAATTTATTGTAAATATAAAAAATATAAATAAATATAAAAATAAATGAATTTAGTATACTATTGTGGTGTTAATCACTAGTCACTATTTTGTAATCACATGGCTTAGGGTTTATTAAATAAATATTGACAGCAGGTGATCGATGATTGTTTGGACTAGTTGTATTTGGTGAAAAAACTATCAACTAAAGTATTACTAATCTTTTTTTTTGTAATATAATATTTAGCACAAAAGTTTTCAACTAAAGAATAATCAACTAATCTTTTGTTTTGTGGTATAATATTTAGCATAAAAGTTCTCAACTAAAGAATATTCAACAGTATTTTTTCGTAATGTGACAATATTAGAAACAAGTGAAGAACATTCAATGGTATTTTTTTGTATTTTGTAATATGACTATATATAAGGACGAAATTATTTCAGGTTCTAAAACCTGAAATTAAAATTTGAAGACAAAATTGTTTTTGACCTATTTCACTTGCAAGACGAAATTATTTAATACTTTTTTTAAATAGACAAAATTATAAGGAACATATTTGTATAAATTTTATTTGCTCTTCCTTATAAAAAATTTTAATTTTTTCTAATGAAAACGAAATAGGCCTTTTTCAAAAATCAATTTCGGTGGCATCACTAGACGTGACAATAATGAAAGTAGTGTTTTGCACAAAAATTTTTAACTAAAATATCTAACATGAACAAAGATATAATAGAAGGTAAATAAAATATTGTTAATTGTTCTTTGTCTAGTTGTGTTTGGTATGAAAATTATTGTCTAAAGTGCAACTACTTTTTTTTTTGTGGTATGATAGTTCAGATAAAAGTTCTAACTAAAGAATATTTAATAGTATTTTTGTAATGTAACTACTATAGAACCCTGAAGAACTCTGATACAACTCAGATGATTCTAAAAAAGAAAATTTTGTATAGAAATTCATCAAATGTTGCATTCTTATATTGTAAATTTTCAAATTTTGCTTTATTTTATACATCTATTTAGCTAAAATACTACTAAAATTATACAATCTTAGATCTGAGTTGTATTAGAGTTCTTTGGGTCCTACTATTGTAAAGGAAGTAAACATAGTGTTTGGTTTAACTAAAGTAATTAAAATATAATTAATTTACTTTTTTTGTGACATAATAGTTAAAATTTCTAACAAAAGTACAGTCAACTTTATTTTTTGTGACATAACAGTAACAAAGATATTTAAGATTAGAGATGGGCAAAATACAAAATTTTTATTTTAGCATGCACATGCACATGCATTTTTTGTATGCATGCATGCATATTTTGACCAAAGTTATGATTTAATTTCTTAATGCTAGCAAGAATTAATTGCATGCATGCATGCAGTCATGCGCATGGTGCCTATCTCTATTCAAGACACATGTGAATATAACTTTGAACAATATTATTTAACTAATTGTCCGAAGCGTAGCGAGGACTCTATAGTGCAGCAATAAACATGATTTTGTGTTGGATTCCAGTCACATGCAGCCATAGAGATCAACACGGATCAGCCTGATGTTTATTCTTGGCTTCAGACACTAACAGGTATCTGTTTTTCTAGTAATAATATACCAATAATATTGTACTTATCTATCTTTTTTTATTTATTTTTAGTTATAGATTTTGTACTCACAAATAACGAAAAAGTAGAATATGATGTCGTTTCCAATTTAAACTTAACTTCCAATACAGGTAATTACATATTATACAGTTATAATACTTTATAGTCTTATACTAGTCTTATACATCCTTTTGAATTTCACAAAATATAGTTAATAATACTTATGTAATTCATTTATTTATTAGATTTCGTGCTTACTAATAATGAAGAAATAGAAAATAGTATCGTTTCTAATTCAAGCTTAATCTCCAATATAGGTAATTATATATTATAGTAGTATTAATATTATAAGCTTAGCAACTCTTTCTGCTGATCCTCACGGCCACACCCGAACAAGAAGAGAATTGTTAATATTCAAGTCAACACTATTAGCAACCAAGTCAAGCAAGCTTAACAAAAAAGACAAGGAACATAATTTCAGCTAGAGTCTATTAGAACGAAAATACTCTCACGCAAGAAATTACAGGTGTAGGCAAAGAAAAATACTTTCAAAAAAAAAAAAAAATTGAAAAATTTAAAAATTTGTGGGGCATTGGTAATACCCTGTAGTGCAGATCAGCTACAAACAAACGCGTTCGGAAGTAAACAAAAAGTAAACAAACAACTATAAACAACAAACGAACTAAAAAAGTCAGACACGTGTCAAATTAGGAAGCTATTTTTAGAACATTAAATATTGGCGTAGATAATCAATGATGAACCCCTATCTAGTACCGGATTGGAAAGTCAATTTTCTCAAAAAAGGTTGCCAAGCCATCAGATTAGGCGCTAGGAGTTGTATAGACTTACTTAGAAAGGAATGTAAAAATGTACAAATAATTGACAAGGAAATCTCAGTTGCAGTTCAAACAATCACTGCAGAGGAAGTCTATATTATAAGGCAGCTGATTGAAAACTATCCAAAAATTACAGAGCACCAACTTAAGCTAATTAAAGAAGACAAAAGACAAACTTACGATCAGAAAAGAAAAGGCCTCTTATTGGAAGCTGAAAGTGGTTTTATTGATTATGGAATTGAGGAAATGGAAGAACAAAGAAAAGTTCAAACTGAACAAATGTCGATTGACATAGAAGTATACAAAGAAAACGTCTCCAAAGTCTCGATGGACTTAGACTCAAATATTAATCAAGACAAAGATAATGAAGTGGACCCGCCTCAAGAAGCGAACATGGACTATATAAACAAGAATCAAGATATATTTACCCTTTCAGAATCACACAAAAGAAGGAAGAAGGAAGAAACTAAATCTTCAATGGAACTGGATATAAATTCAGACCAAGACGAAACAAAATCAGAGGAGAAGTTAGATCAGAGAACTGAAAATATAACAAGCATGGAAAAGAACTTATCCCAGCTAAATTCTTCTCTCAACAGAACCAGAGAAAGAGTCAGGAAAAACCTTACCCTTTGGGATATACCAAATGGGACTCCCGCGCGGCAAATTAGGAAAAATCTCAGTTACTATGGTAGGGTAACAGTTAAAGGATTTATGGCAAATGGAAAGTCAAAGGCAGCGTATGTAGAAATCGAGTTTAAAAATGAAAAAAGAAGAGCTGACTTAGAAAACGCATGGGCTGTACATTTTGAACTGGGAAAAATGGTCCGGATTACTCAAGGACACTATGATACAGAGTCACTTGTGGAAAGGAGTAAACACAAACTTATTTTGAAGAATGTCCCTAAAGCGGCAATTGAAACCACACTACTCAGACAGCTCAGATGTATTAACACAAAAGCTGTTTACATCTCGACTAATAGAAATGGAAACCAAAGGGGAACTGCATCCATCTATTTTGCGAACGAGCAAGACTGTAGCTCAGCTTTAGGAAAAACGGTGTATTACTATCACACTAAATTAGATTGGGTTTCTAGAAGTAACCTCGAGCCTAGAATTGAACAAGATGCTGGGAAAGGAAAAATCTTAACAGGTCCCAATGCTATAACTATCAACAGAGAACGTAGATTTGGTAAACCGAAAGAGAACTTTCAGGGGAACAAAGAGAAACCGATTAAAAACCATGGAGAATACGTGGAAAAAAGGAAGATAGAAACAGGAAACAATGAAAACCATAAACTTACATACTCCACACAAGAACAACTACAGGTCAACACAATACTATATGAAATACTCAATAGATTGGAACTAATTGAAAATAGACAAGCAGCAAGTAGGGCACAGGAGTGCCCTACTCGCTCCTAACGGGCGCCCCAGTTGAACCAATGAGTATCAGTACTATGAGTAATGGTCTGGCCTCTTGTAGTACTGAAGTGAGTAAAAGCCAGAGAGACAAAGCCATAGTCTTGCGGGAGGACGTTAACAAATATGCAGCAGTTAAATTTGGAGTCCATAACATAAATGGCATGAAAAACAATATGCAGAAGTTACAGGAGGTGTGTGACTATGGTAAAGAACATAAATTGAACATCATTGGCCTGGTGGAAACAAACGTTAGCGAGAAAGAAGCAAAGTTTATAAATATCGAAAATTCTATATATCAGGGGTATTGGTCTAGTGCAGAATCGACCAAAAGAAAAGGTTCAGGAGTAGGAATCTTAATTGACGGGGAATGGAGCAGACATATTACAAAGGTAGAGAAACCGAACCCATATATGATAGGTATGACTCTTTCCTTTAAAAAGAACGCTTTTAAGATATGGATTATATACCTCCCTCCAAACGATAAGGGAAAAATAAAGGAAATCCAAAGGCAGCTAATGAGAGACATAGCAGGTGCTAAAGCCAATATACACCATATCTTGGGTGGAGACTTTAATAAAATTTTAGATATAGAGCTAGATACAGCAAATAAGAAGGACAGGCAAAAATGTAAGGAGCTGCCGCTAACAAAATGGATAGAAAGACTAGGCTTCATAGAAAGCTTTCGTCATTGTAACCCCAAAGAGAGAAAGTATACTTGGTCAAATGGAAGAAGCCAAACCAGAATAGATCACATCTGGGTATCAAGAGAATTACGTGCAGCGACCGAAAAATGCGATATCGAAGACATGAGCTTAGTCACTGGTAGTGACCATAATCTAGTTTGGCTATTTCTCAATTTAGGAGAAATACTAAGGTTTAAAACTAAGAGAAGGAAGGAGGAAACCATATTTAAACGACGCATATTTCTGTATAATAAGGCCACAAACGAAAATTGGGAGGGATATAAGAGCATGTTAGAGAGACTTCTGAGGCATACGGAGGGAGGTCAGGAGAAGGTAATTGGAAAAGAAGAAAAGGAAAGAGAAGTTAACGAAAGATGGGACCAGATTGAAAATGCCATACTAAAGGCGGCGAATCGACATATTCCTTCTAAATGGGTTAAAAACATAAGGGAAGAGGTTAATAAAAATGTAGACAGAAGCCCAATATTCAAAGACTCGAGGAATTTAAGAAGAATCGCACGTAAAGCTATAAAAAGTATAGGAGAAATAGCAGATCAAGTAGATAGATTATTGTTTGACTGTCAAATTCAGAGTATCAATGAAAGGAACAATAGTCAGGTACCTCTAACGTCAATGGTCTGGGAAAAAGAGTGGTTTGATGAGGTGAAAAACTGGATAAAAATCCTAGAAAAGAGGGCCAATTTGGAGGAGCAAAAACGTAAAGAGAAATGCATCGTAGAAAATATAGAAAAGCGATATGGATTAATTGGGAAAAATGATAAGCTGATGCTGAATAGCATCTTGGAGCGTCCCTGGCGGAAGATCCTTATAGACAAAGTGCTAAAGCGAGAAGGGTCGAACCATAGCGTCGGGGAATTGATATCTGAACCGTATAAGATTAAAAAGGAGGTAAAGGAGTTTTATCAGGGGCACTTTAAAAAGAGAAAACATAATTTTGAGAGAATGTCAAAGGATTGGATTGAGGAATACGAGCCAAAACACTGGATTGACCCAACTTGGTACGAGGAAGTAGAGAAGCCTATTCTAGAACCCGAATGGATAGAGTGTATAAAGGATGCGAAAGCGAACACTGCGCCAGGTTTATCAGGCATAAGCTATACATTCATTAAAAGGGCGGGCCCCGTAGCCACAGCAGCTTTCTTAAGGTTGAGCAACCTAGTATTAGACTGTGGAATTATGCCTCGAAAATGGAAGGTAGGACAAATCTTCCCTATACCAAAGCTAGTCGAATGGGACTACGCCTTGGCTAGTACAAGACCCATCATGCTTTTAGAAACCTTTAGGAAAACATTAGTAAGAATTGTGCAAAGAAGGCTTAGCCTAGTGCTTACTCAGCACCGAATCTTAAAAGGCCAAAATTATGCAGGCCTTCCTGGAGAGGCAACAAGCATCCCTATTCATATCTTTAACAACCTGGTAGAAGAGGCGAGAGAAAAGAAAAAGGAGGTGTGGGTGCTTTTTCAAGATATCAAAAAAGCCTTCGACTCAGTGCCCTCTGAAAGTATACAACGAGCATTGCGCAGAATTAAGGTCCCAGAAAAAACGAGCCACTTCATTACAGAGTTGTATGCAAGAAGAGAAGTGCGGGTTATTACAAAATTTGGGGTCACAGAAGGTTTCGAGGCGGAAGATGGTATCGATCAGGGGGAGGTCATTTCTCCCCTAGTATGGAAGGTGATATACGACCCTCTCTTGTGCAAGATCCAAAGTCTAGAGGAAGGATATAAAATGGAGGTGAATTGGCCAATAGATATAAATAAAGGCTTAGTCAGGCAGGAAAAGGCGAAAATAAACTGTTTGGCATATGCAGATGACACAACCTTCATCGGGGGGTCGAAAAAGGATCTAGAAACAATTACCAAAGTAGCCAACGAATACTATGAGATAAACGATATAAAAACAAACCCCACAAAGTCAGAACTCCTGGTACTGCACAAGAAGAATAAAGAGGAGGAGGCTTCGATAAAACTTGGATCCGACGGAGAATTGGTCAAAATGGATGCAAAAAGAAAGGCAATTCGGTTCTTGGGCGTTTGGGTCACAGAAAAGAACCAAGCTAGGGATTGCAAGAAGAGGATTCAAAAAGATGTAGCCAGCTTTACAGCAATACTAAGGTATAAAAAGCTGTCAATAGGACAGATTAAGTATCTTAATAATATGGTGTTACTGCCGAGAATTGAATACAAAGCAATGACCAATCTTTTGCGAAGAAGTGTATGTGAGGCTATACATCAACCAATGATGAGACTAGCCAAATGGAAAGCTCAACTGGTATCTACAGCTCCTAATTGTCTAGTTGCAAATCCTGACTTCATAGGGATGAAAACTTTTTGGGATAGACATACTGAACATGCTATAACAGAATGGAGCGTAAGAATCAATGATAGTGGTTTATTGGGGAAAACGACAATGCTGAGACTAAAGGAGGCGCAACTAGAACACTGCAACCCTTCTCCGATATGGTGCTTTGAGGAAAGCGAGTTCAACGAAGCAAATATGAAATTCAATTTAAACGCGAAAGTAATGCAGTTAGCAAAAAGTCTGGGGTTTGAAGTGATATCTGAGACGCACATTAAGGAATGGCAAATTGGTGAAGCAGAAGGTAGTGGCACAAAAATTATAAAGGTTTTGCAAGAAGCAAACTGGAAGGGGAGCCTAACAAGTCTAAAGAAATTACGGCTATGGTACATAGAGCAATTAGTCGATCCAGAAGGAAATTCCCTGTTAATGTGGCAGCAAATCAAAAAGCTAAGAAAGGAAAGTTCGAAAGGGAGGAAAGCTTCTTGGTTTGCCGAAATCGAAAAAATCATGATAGAAAACAACACAAGAACCTTACTCGAACCAATCATAGATAGCGAACAGGAATTTAACCAATTTTTGCTAGAGCCAGAAATTAAGAAAGTCTCATGAAAAAGGTCGAGAAAGGAGTGGGTGTTATTTGATGGTGATAAGGAAAACTCCCCAAAAGTAGGCAGAATCGTTAAAAAAACCAGAGACATAGCGGAAGTGGGCTCTATGTTGGTGATCGAAAAATCCCAGAAAGAAAACGCGAGGGTAGCATACAGAAACTCGAAAGAAACACCCCCAGAAAAGGTAAAGGAGAAGGAGAGAGTTAAATTGAACAAGCTAGTAGACATCTCACAGTGGATAGAGGGTAAAGAAAACGCGAAAATAGGGCTTAACTTGGGTCATTATAAAAGGCCACTTGAAAGACGTGCGCGGAAAGTAGACCAAAAAGAAGTAAAAGAGGTTAGAAAGATTAAAAAGGAAATCACTGCAAAGAGGTGGGAAGAAATATGCATTGAGAATACGGTGAAGGGAAGAAATAAGGTGGAGGAATTGGTGCAGATTTTAGATTGTAATTGGAGGGATAGAACTTTTAGCTTCTATACAGACGGATCCGTTAGAATGCACCCAACTTTGGGTCGGTTAGAGTTAGGCTATAGTGTAGTACAGGTAGACAAAAATGGTAAGGTTGTCCGGGGCACCTATGGGGGAATGCAAGGTTGGGCGTCTTCTACTCGAGCGGAGTTAATGGGGATCGTGGAAGCACTTCTAATAGTTCCGAATGATAGTGAAGTAATGTTCAATACAGATAGTCAGATGGCGATAAATCTAATTAAAACGGCACTAAGGATACAAAGGACAAGGGAGTGGTTAAAACTGAACAACCCCGGCATACTCAGTGCGATTAGAGAGATGGTGGTAACAAAGAGGTTGAAAGTGGAGTTTAATAAGATCCAAGCCCACTCACAGAACAAACTAAATCAGCAAGCAGACACGCTAGCAAAACGAGGGCGCAAAGAAGGAAAATTAGTAGATATACATGCTGTTAGCACTAGAGGGTTCTTCCTAAAACCCACATGGCACACGAAGACAGTTGAAACTCCCCTCAGAGAGATGATCAAGAAATTGCTAGGCGTAACACATAAAGCAGAGTGGACTTTTCTACGGGGGAGAAACGACGAAGTTCATGTAGAACGGAACTCAGAAACAGACTGGTTAGTCTTCAAAAAGGTCCTGACACAATTGAGAAAAGCGCAAGGCAGAAGTATTAGAGACAACCAAGTTTGGAGCTTTAGACTTAAAAGTTTCAATAGATTGCTGCCTACGCTCGAGAAGAGGCGATGCTTTAGACCTGATCTGTATGAAGATGATTTATGCAAAAAGTGCAATACAACGAAAGAAACATTTGAACATCTAACTGCATGTGACAGTGACACACAGAGGTGGGCACAAGCAGAAGAAGAAATGGTTAAAAAGGCTTGGGAGAGCTTGGATGACACTGGAAAAAGAGCAGTCTCAAGAGAACTGCTTGGAAAGATACTCCGAGGGACTTGTGAGAGTGGAGATACCGAGAAAGTTAGACGGAATAAATTGGCAAGAGGAATAATTCACAAGGAGACAAGGAAACGTCTGTACGATCAAGGAATCTCCAACAACAGAATCACTAAGCTGTTGGTCCAGTTTATGCAAGATTGGCTTCAGTTCTTCCAGGATGAAGTTTGGAATTCGCGCTGCAAATCCGTGCTAGAGTGGGAAAAAGAAGTAGGCGTGCGAAAAAGGGAGAAGTATGAGAAGAAAAAGAGAAAAAGCAAGGAACAGGATGACAGAAATAGTCAGGAGGGCGGTGAAAAAGAAAGAAGAAGGTCTAGCCATCCAAAGAAGCAAGAAGAATGGTCAAGAAGTTTTGAAATAGCTACCAGGGAAGTGTACACGTGGATGGTAGAGGGAATAAATTCCCCGTGGTGCCGAAATTAAGGGAGTCATGATAGGCTGCAAGTCCTTGCCGGTGAACCACTTTTTAGAAACCTTAACGAAGGTGGAGAAAAGTGAGGAGGTAAAACCTTGCTATAGCAGGTCACACATAGGTGTCCATTGGGACAACCGGGTGGGTCATACTTTAGATTTTAGCTTCAGTTAGAAGTAGTCATAAAATGTAATATACAAATTATGATAAATAAAGTTATGGCATGACTGCCGAATTAAAAAAAAAAAAAAAATATTATAAGCTTAGTAGTTATTTGTTGATTGTACAGTATCACTTAACTAATATGAGTTGGTATTTATTTGTAGATGATTTAAACAATTCTATAAAACCTGATGCTGCATCTTTGTATAAAAAGAAATATTTTTTACGTGGAATCATTGTGAATTGTTTCTTGATACATGGGTCAAAAACAAGGCTTTCAGATTATTAAAATTGTGTAGATCATGAAAAGAATATAATCTAATAAAGAGCGCTTATATGTCAGCGTAGTCGCAACCATACCTTCAATTCAACTAAAAATACTAGCTAGGACTCCGAAATATATATAGATAGGTTAGATTAATTATAGGATTACCAAAAAAGGGGGATGGCTAAAGCCATGTACCCACGTGATTTTTTGAAATTTTAGTTAAAATTCGTATCAGAGTCTGTTTAGCATTAGGTCAGGGTTAGGGTTAGGACCAATATAGGTAAAATTACATTCTCGACATTTTTTATTAATGGCCTAAGATAGGTTTAGAATGCCGTTTTTATGTTTGCATTTTTTTTTGTTTTTTGACTTCTTCGGGCTGATCTGTGTAAACAAAATTTCACGACTCCATTTGGTTGATTTACACGAAAATGTCACGTGGTTACATAGCTTTAGACGACCCCTAAAAAAGGAAATATCTGCAGAAAAAACTTCAAAAATAAGCAAAAAAATTACTATAAATAGAAAGATCTGCATAAAAAACCTCAAAAATAAGCAAACTCATATCTGACCTATCTATATATATTTTGGGGTCCTATACTAGCTCAAAAAAAATAAAGTGCCCTTTTTTAGTTAATGCTTCATGTCCAAAAGCCAAAAACCCAAAATTACTAGTGTTTATTAATAAAATTGTTAAAAAGCATAACCACTTATTAAGTCCATTATTAATTGATTTGAAGAAGGAAAGAAATTTACAGAAGAAATAATCAAAAATATCAAATTTATGACTATATACTATAAATTTGGTATTACTTCTCAAAAAAAATTTCTTGAAAGAAAGTTTCCTTATATCCTGTTTATATAAAAGATTTCTATACTACAATTCAAAAATTTTAACTAACTTTCAAATCTTTATTAAATGATTTAGCTCAAGTTTCAAACTGGTTCGATAAACAAAAAGAAGTTGATTCTCGTTGGATTGTTATATGTGGATGAAATGAAGATAATACTTTAACACATCTGTTTTGGATGACACCTAACCAAGTTGAAAATTGGATACGATATTCTAACTGTGTTCTCAATGTTATTACCCATAAAACCAACAGATATAGAATAGTATTGTCATTATTTGTTGGGTTTGACAATAACTAGCATAATATTTTACTTGTTCAGGCTCTCTTAGCAAATGAAAGTCTTGAATCTCATATATGGATGTTTAATTAATTATTAAAATCAACTAGTACATTTCTAGCTATTATATTTACTAATGCTGACCCAGCTATTGATACTGCTGTTTGTCAAGTTTTTCTATTAACATACCCTATTTATTGTACCTACTATATAACACAAAATTTACATAAAAATCTTCAGAATACTTTGAACATTAATTATCAAAGATTTCTTGATGAATTCTATGCTTGTCATAATAGTTTGTCCAAAAATGAATTTTAGCAATGATTTGATATGCTTTTAAAGGACTATTCTGATGCTCAATCTTACTTGAAATTTCTTTATAAAAGCAAAACATATTGGGCTCATTGTTATACAGGTTTCAAATTCTTAGGAAACATAATAGCCACTTCCCATATAGAGTCTGTAAATGCATATTTATTATATAACTCTAATACATCCTTGTGTGATCTTATAAAAGAAATTAATAGACTCTTTGACATTCAAGATAAGAAAAACAAATATAATTATTGGTGTTTGACAATTCCTAATATGCAAAATCAAAACAATACAAATTTCTTGTTTACTAAAATTGATTAATATCTTCAAAATTATCTTACATCTACAATATTAAAAATGCATTAGGACAAAATGAAACAATCTTTGTACACTCTTTGTACTATATTGCAAGTTTAGTTAAACAAGAGAATACAAATATTCTAAACATGGTAATGGTAATCACTAGTCAAAATATGGCCACTCGTTATAACGAATGTTATAAGTTTACAAGCCGAATGTATAACGATTTTTATTGCCTTTATTATAAGTCGAATAATTGCCATTTGGCGGCAAAAATTGCTGCCACTCGGCAATCATTCAACACTCTAAAAATAGGTATGAAATAGAATTTTCGTAACCATTCGTAAATAAATCAGTAAAAGTAATACAATACATTTGTTTTAAATCGTTAAAATAGCCATAACAGTCATTTATTTAAACATCAAAATCGATAAAAATCGAAATAGAATTTTATAACTATTCGTATATAAATTGTTAAAAGTAGAATATTACATTCATTTTAAATCGTTAAAATAGCCATAACAATCATTTACTATTCGTATATAAATCGTTAAAAGTAGAACATTACATTCATTTTAAATTGTTAAAATAACTATAACAATCATTTATATAAACATCAAAATCGATAAAAAATCGTTATAAATCGGGGTTAAAAAATATTATTGCATAAATGGTTAAAAAATACATTATTAAAAATAAATAATAAAAAAAACTAAAAAAAACTATTTTCAAAAAAAAACAAATTTCTTTAAAAAACGATTATTCACTTCTTAGGAGCCTCTTCCTCAGATACTACAGACTCATTGTCCGAACTTTCTTTGCTTGTATATTCTGCAGTGTATTTAAGTGCGCCACAAATTTCACCGATATTTGAACTTTCGCCGGTTTTGTACTCTCGTTTTCTTGAGTACAAACCTTGTTTATCATAGTCGCCACTATAAAATCGGCCTCTTTTCACTGGTCTTTCAACAGGGGCATCTTCTGGTTCTTTTCTTTTTTCTGTTGCTTTTCTTTTTTCTGTTGCTTTCCCTTTTTCTGTTGCTTTCCCTTTTTCCGTTTCTGTGCTTCTATCGGTTTCGGTGCCTTTATTGGTTTCTGTACCTTTTTCCGCCGCTTTGCTTTTTTTCTCCGCTTTGTTTTTTTCCGCTGCTTTGCTTTTTTCCGCCGCTTTGCTTTTTTCCGCTTCTATGCTTTTTAATGCTTCTTCAATTTTTCTTTTTTTTTGTTCTTTCATACGATCATATGCAACTTCTTCTTCAGAAACGTAGGCCCAATCAGGTAAATTTTCAGGTCTAGCTACATCTAAAAAGAACGCATTATCGTCATAAAATCGTTTTCTCGTTTGTTGCGATGTTGAGATCTTTTTTGCTTGTTCATCCAAAGTTTTTCTTAACAAATTTTGTAACTATAAAAATATCGTTAGTATTATTATTTCTACGATTGTTGAAATTTAGCAATAATTTGATCAAAAATCAATTTACCTCGTCAGAACGCCACGTATAATCATACACATTAGCATTTCTTTTCTTGTTGTCTTCAGCATCGGTCTCACTTATTTCTGGCGAGTGTATTTCGGTCCTTGAAAGTAAATTCATTAATCCTTTTCGCTCATATTTAATGATTCACTTTGCTTGTCGTTCATATAACGATTGTGCGCCTTTAATTCTTCGTACTTTTTTCTGTGAGCAAAAAATATATAAATGCATTAATAAAAAATAAATATAATATAAACAGTCATGTTTCGGATTTTAGTATTTATACTTACCGAACTTAGCCTGCAGGCTAAGTTCGGTAAGTTATAAATATTAATATCCGAAAACTGGTTTTTTTAAAATAATAACATAAAATTTTCATACTTCACTCATCCTATTATTGGCATGAAAACGTCGATTGTCTTCATCTAGTTTTCCTTGCTCAATTTTCAGATGCCGGCCCCTTTGGTGTCGGTGTAAAGCACCTAACCAATCCCAAATCTCTTTTCGGGTAGGAATGAAAGTCGGCGCCAACAATCGTTCTAACTCCAGGATTAATTTGTTAAGAATTTGTTTATTGTTTGGGCTCAAACAAACTTCATCAATTTTTAGTTAAAATTTTTTCGGGATCATTTTTAATAAAATTTTCATTTCAGCCTATTAAAAATGAAGAAAAATAATTAAATCGAAAAAACAGAAAAAAAATTTAAATCGTCAAAAAAAACATTAAAAAATCATAAAAAAAAAATTTCGAAAAATTGTAAGGTTAGAATCGTAAAAAAATCAATCAAAAGATAAAAATAAATTATTAAAAGGAAATAATTGTAAAATAGAATCGTAAAAATTTTAAAATTCGTAAAAAAAAATCAATAAAGCATAATAAAAAAA